>JAOAOB010000027.1:0-92992 GCA_027563665.1 Antrozous pallidus | reverse complement strand
CCCCTTGAGAATATGATCCTTCACAGGAAGGAATGTTTCCCCTACATTAAGAAGGCATCCTTCACAGGAAGCATCTTCACGATGCCCCTACAGGAAGAATGCTTTCTTCATAGGAAGATTTGTGGCTCCTACAGGAAAAGGCTTCCTTCACAGGAAGTGGTGTTGCGCCTACAAGAAATGGCTTCCTTCACGGGAAACAGTGTTGCTCCTACAGGCAAAAGGCTTCCTTCACAGGAAGCAGTGTTCCCCTACAGGAGGAAGGTATCATTCACAGGAAGCAGTGTTGCCCCTACAGGAACAAGGTATGCTTCTCAGGAAGTAGTATTGCCCCTACAGGAGGAAGGTATCCTTCACAGGAAGCATTGTTGCCCCTATAGAAAAAAGTAACCCTTCACAGGAAGCTGTGTTGCCCGTACAGTAAAAAGCCTCCATTCACACGAGCAGTGTTGACCCTACAGGAGGAATTCTTTCTTCACCGGAAGGGATGTTGCCCCTACTGGAATTAGGTTCCCTTCACAGGAAGCAGTATTGCCCCTACAGGAAGAAGGCTTCTTTCACGTGAAGTATTGTTGCCCCTACAGAATGAAGGTATCCGTCACAGGAAGCAATGTTTCCCTACAGGAAACGGCTTCCTTTACATGAAGCAATTTTTACCTCTACAGGAAGAATGTATCCTTCACAGGGAGCCGTGTTGCCCATCCAGGAAGTAGACTCCCTTCACAGGAAGCAGTGTTGAATCTACAGGAAGAAGGCTTACTTCAAAGGAGGCAGTTTTGTCCCTACACGAAAAGTCTTCTTTTACAGGAAGCAGTTTTGCCCCTACAGGAAGAAGGTATTCTTCACAGGAAGCAGTGTTGTCCCTAGAGGAAGAAGGTATCCTTCACAAGAACCAGTGTTGCCTGTACAGGAAGTAGGCTCCCTTCACAGGAAGCAGTGTTGAATCTACAGGAATAAGGCTTACTTCACAGGAAGGAGTGTAGCCCCTACAAGAAAAGGCTTCCTTCACACGAAGTAGTATTGCCCCTACAGGAAGAAGGTATCATTCACAGGAAGCAGTGTTGACCCTACATGAAGAAGGTATCCTTCACCAAAAGGTGTGTTGCCCCTACAAGGGGTAGGCTCCCTTCACATGAAGCAGTGTTACCCCCAGAGGAACAAGGTATTATTCACAGGATGCAGTGTTGCACGTACAGGAAGAAGCCTCACTTCACAGGAAACAGTGTTGTCCCTTCAGGAAGAAGGTATCCTTCACAGTAAGCAGTATTGCCTTAAAAGGAAGAAGCCTCCCTTCACAGAAAGCACTGTTGCCACTGCAGGAATTAGGCTTCCTTCACAGGAAGCAGTGTTGCCACTACTTGAGAAGGAATTCTTCACAGGAGGCAGTATTGCCCCTACAAGAAGGAGGTTTCCTTGATTGGAAGCAGTTTGACCCTAGAAAAAGAAGTCTTCCTTCACAGTAAGTAGTGTTGGCCCTACAGGAAGAACGCTTCCTAAACAGGAAGCAGTGTTGCCCCTACAGGAAGAAACCTTCATTCACACAAAAGAGTGTTGCCCCTACATAAAGAATGCTTTCTTCACTTGAAGGTGTATTGCCCCTTCAGGCAGTAGGCTCCCTTCACAGGAAGTAGTATTGCCCCTACAGGAAGAAGGCTTCCTTCACAAGAAGTAGTGTTGCCCCTACAGAAAGCAGGTATCCTGCACAGGAAGCAATATTGTCCCTTCAGGAAAAGGCTTCCTTCACAGGAAGCAGTGTTGCCCCTACACGAAAAGGTTTCCTTCACAGGAAGCAGTGTTGTCCCTACACGAAAAGGCTTCCTTCACAGGAAAGAGTGTTGCCCTACAGGAAGAAGGTATCCTTCACAGGAAGCATTGTTGCAACTACAGGAAGAAGCCTTCCTTCACAGGAAGTAGTGCTTCCCCTACAAGAAGAACGGTCCCTTCACACGAAGCAGTGATGCCCCTCCATGAAGCAGGCTTTTTTCAAAGGAAGCAGTGTTGCCCCTACAGGATGTTGGGTTCCTTCACACGAAGCAATATTGCCCCTACAGGAAGAAGATATCCTTCATAGGAAGCAGTGTTGACCCTACAAGAAGAAGGCTTCTGTCACAGGAAGCAGTGTTGCCCCTACAAGAAGAAGGTATCCTTCACAGGAAGCAGTGTTGACACTACAGGAAGAAGGAATCCTTCACAGGAAGCAGTGTTGCCCCTACAGAAAAAATGCTTTCTTCACAGGAAGGTGCGTTGCCCCAACAGGAAGAAACCGTCCTTCTCAGGAAGCAGTGTCTCCCTCTGTGTATCCGTCAGACTCATTCTCTCTCTCACTCTCTCCCTTCCTCTCTGTAAAAAATGAATAAAATACATTTTGAAAAAGTAAAAATCAATAAAAATCCATGAAAAATATCCTTGGGTAGGGGTTGGGCCTGGGGTTATAAAAGACCTGACCTCAGACTTTCGTTCTCCAGAACTTTGAGGTGCAATTGTTGTTTATCAGCCACTCTGTGAAATTGTGTTACAGCCTGGGCAGACTGACATGCTTCCCTCTGGTATGTGGTGATGTACAAAGACCATTCATACAGGGCCCACTCCTGGTCGCTGCACATTGCCAAGACTGTCAGAAATGGAAAGAGTTGAATACAGTGTCCCATTTTCAAGCTCACAAGGTTGTCTTCCACTTTTCGGAATGCTGAACAAGCCACGAGACTCCCGGGACTGTGACAAAGACATTACAGTTCACCGCACAACTGTCCGCAAGAGCTCCAGGTTTCCATGGCTCCTTGGTCCCAGTCAGCATGGCTCCATGCTTGAGCATCAAGTCCCGGTCAGGGCGCTTGCCCAGGTTGTGGGCCTCATCCCCTGTGGGCTTCCAGGAACCAGAGGGGAGGGAGCCCCATTCTGGGGCGCATCGCCCTAGAACAGCCCTCTTGGGATCTCGGACCCGTGGGGGTTGTCAGCGAGCCAGTTTTTGCCTGATTCTTGCCACAGGCCAGGCCATGCGACTCCACCGGACTCTGGCCCTCTGACTCCCCACGTGGGGTCTGGCTACACAGGAGGAGCGGTCGTGGGTCTGGCTCTTATCGGAAAGGATTCTAAACAAAAACAAAAAACAAAGAAAAAACAAGATCAACGACAAGCACAAGAAAATCTCTCTCATTGCTCCTTTACGGAAAGTAGGAGAAGCGTAGCGAGTTAGAAACACCTGTGAGAGTTAAACTCGGATCAGTATCCTCCTGCATGCCCCTCCCGGGGACATGATTTTCCTGCAACTGGGCTGCCTAAGTGCCGGTGACGGGAATCGAACCGGGGGCCTTTCAGTCTCCAGAGCAACGATCTGCTCACTGAGCCAATCCAGTCTGGTACCGCTGAACCTATTCAACTCGAGTATGTAAATGGTGAGAGGTGCAGGACTTACTGGATGAGGCACCCCTCGGGGCCATCTGCTTTAGACCCATTCCAAGCTACCCCTCTCCTCCTCCTGGGCGGACTTTAGCTGCCGCCGGCAAACCCTGGGGAGGGGAATAGGCGAAGAGGCGGCTCTCATTGGAAGGAAGAGGGGAGCTTCCTTTCCAGGTGCATACCCTTGACTGGAATCCAACCCAGGACACTTTGTGCCACAGCCCAAGGCTCTATCCCCTCAGGCAAAACTGCTAAGCCTCAGATTCTTGAGCACTGAACACCAGGGCACCGCCCATGCGCACAAACAAACCCTGCCTTTTGGGTTTTCCTTCATTAATTTCTTCATAAGCTCGGTAACACTGAAGCTAAAGCCAAGACTGCCTTGTGATTGAGCCCTTCTCTTGACTCTCAGGCACACTCGTCCCAACTGGGCCCCAACCAGCCCGCACCTCTTCCCCCGCCTCTCTACCTCAGGGGCCAAGAACCACCCGATGCTGAACTTCTCCAGATTGCTCAGCAGTGACCAGAGCCTCAGCTCCCTCCCCAAAGCTTGCCCTTCCTGCTGGGGCTTGGAGCCCTCTGGCTCCTCTCTCTGTGTCGCTAGGCGACGCATCTGAGAGTTCCTTCCTGTCTGTGGGCGTGGCTGGCTCTATGATGCCATGTGACCAAGCCCACCTCAGCGCTCAAGCCCCTGAGCCGCACGTAAGAGGTGTCTGGAGGAAAATAAAGAAAGAAGGTTGGGAGTGGGGCGGGTAAGAGAATTTCATTTCTCAAAAAGACCAGTCATTCTTTTATTACTTATGTGTTATAAAACCTTCATTGTTTTGCCCTACATGGAGCATTTCAAAGGATAGAGCATCAGCCAAGGCACTGAAAGGTCTTCTGCTCAGGAGCACATGCCCAGGATTTGGGCTTCATCCCCAGGGGGTTTGTGTGTGTGTGTGGGGGGGGGGAGCGGAGGAAGAGGCAGCCAGGAGGCAGTCAATCAGTGATTCTCATCATTGATGTTTTTATCTCATGAGTGTTTCCACATCTGTCTCTGTCTCTGTGTGTATCTCTCTGTGTCTCCGTCAGACTCATTTTCTCTCTCACTCTCTCCCTTCCTCTGTAAAAAATGAATAAAATACATTTTGAAAAAGGAAAAATCAATAAAAATCCATGTATAAATATCCTTGGGTAGGGGTTGGGCCTGGGGGTTATAAAAGAGCTGACCTCAGACTTGCGTTCTCCAGAACTTTGAGGTGCAATTGTTGTTTATCAGCCACTCTGTGAAATTGTGTTAAGCCTGGGGAGACTGACATGCTTCCCTCTGGTGTGTGGTGATGCACAAAGGCTATTCACACAGGGCCAAGTCATGTTGCTGCACATTTCCAAGACTGTCAGAAATGGAAAGAGGTTAATATCTTACCCCATTTTCAAGCCTATAAGGTAGCCTGCCTCTTTTTGGAATGGCGAAAAGGCACCAGTCTCCTGGGACTGAGACAAAGAGAAAACAATTCTCTGCACAACTGGCCGCAAGAGTTCCAGGTTTCCAAGTCTTCTGAGCCACAGACAGCATAGCTCAGTGGTTGAGCATCAAGTCCTGGTCAGGAACCTTGCCCCGCTTGTGGGCTGCAACACCTGTGGGCTTACAGGAACCAGAGAGGAGGGTGCCCAATTGTGAGGTGCATCAAAAAAAAAAAGCCCTCCTGCAATCCAGAACCCGCGGGTGTTGTCAGAGAGCAAGTTTTACCCCTATTCTTACCACAGGCCAGGCCAAGCGACTGCACCAGTCTCTGGCCCTTTGGCTCCCCACTTCGGGTCTGGCTACAAAGTAGAGGCGGTCGTGGTCTGGCACTTATCACAAAGATTCTAAACAAAAACAAAAGCAAAACAAAGAAACAAAAACAAGAAAAACTACAGCAACACTAAAATACCTCTTATTGCTACTTTACAGAAAGTAGGACAAGCTTAGAGTGGTAGAAAAACCTGTGACAGACAAAGTCGGAACAGCATCCTCCTGCACGCCCAGACTGGGGTCATGATTTTCCTGCAAATAAAGTAAGTACGTACGTGCCGATGTCGGGATTCGATCCGGGGACCTTTCAGTCTCCAGAGCATCGTTCTGCTCACTGAGCCAACCCAATCTGCTACCACTGAACCTTTAGAACTGGAGTATGGAAATGATGAGAGGTGCAGGACTTACTGGCTGAGGCCATGATATTTGGTGCCCCTTGAGGCCATCTGCTTTAGACCCATTACCAGCTACCCAACTCTGATGAGAAACTGGTGACACTCTCCTCTTCCTAGGCGGACTTTAGCTCCAGCCTGCAGGCCCTGGGATGGAGAGTAGGCCAAAAAGCGGCTCTCATTTGAAGTAGGTGGGGAGGCTCCGTTCCAAGTGTATGCCCTTGACCGGAACCCAACCCGAGACATTTTGTGCCACAGCCCAAGGCTCTATCTTCTCAGGCAAAGCTGCTAAGGCTCCAATTCCTCATCACTGAACCCAAAGCACTGCCCTCGAGGACAAGCAAACCCTGCTGTCTGCACTTCCCATTATTAATGTCTTCATAAGCTCCGTAACACTGACACTAAAGCCAAGACTCCCTGTTGATTCAGCCCTTCTCTTCACTCACGGGCACGCTCTCACCAACCTGCCCCCCAAACCGCCCCAAACCCGCCCCTGCCTTTCTTCCTGAGGGGCCAAGAACCACCTGATGCTGAACTTCTCCAGATTCCTAAACAGGAAACAATGCTTAGCTCCCTCCCCAACAGATTCGCTTCCAGATGTGGCCAGGAGCCCTCTGGCTACTGTCTCTGGGTTGCTAGGCAACGCCTCTGAGAGTTCCTTCCTGGCTGTGGGCGTGGCTGGCTCTATGATGCAACCTGACCAAGCCCACAGCGACCCTCAAGCCCTGCAGCTCAGTTAAGAGGTGTCTGGATGAAAACCCAGTAACGGATCGCGTGGGTAAAAATATTCCTTTCTCAAAGAGACCATTCATACTTTTATTACTTACGTATTATACAGCTCTTATTGTTGTGCCCTAGATGGATCATTTCAGTGGATAGAGCTTCAGAAAAGGCACTGAAAGGTCTTCTGCTCAGGGGCACATGCCCAGGATTTGGGCTCCATCCCCAGGGGTGTGTACGCATGTGTGTGTGTGTTGCGTGTGTGTGTGTGTGTGTGTGTGTGTGTTAGGCAGCACAGGAGGCAGTCAATCAGAGATTCTCATCATTGATTTTACTATCTCATGGATGTTTCTACCTCTCTCTCTCTCTCTCTCTCTCTCTCTCTCTCTCTCTCTCTCTCTCTCTCTCTCTATCACTCTTACTCTCTCCCTTGCTCTCTGTAAATAATGAACATAATATATATAAATAAATAAATGAAAGATTGAATAAATAAATAATAATGAATAAATAAATAAATAACAATTCATGGAAAAATATCCTAGGGTTGGTCTTGGGGCTGGGGATTAACAAAGAGCTGACCTCAAACTACCATTCTTCCAAACTTTGAGTTAGAACAGCTGTTTATCAGCCACTCCGTGAAATTGTGTTACAGCCTGGGGAGACTGACATGCTTCCCTCTGGTGTGTGGAGATGCACAAAGGCTATTCACACACTGCCCAGTCCTGTTGCTATACATTTCCCGACTTTCAGAAATGGAAAGTGGTTAATATCTTACCCCATTTTCAAGCCCTCAAGGTAGCCTGCCTCATTTCGCAATGTCGAACAGGACTCCTGGTATTGTGACAAAGAGAAAATAATTCTCTGCACAACTGGCAACAAGAGTTCCAGGTTTCCAAGGCTTCTTGGCCACAGATAGCATAGCTCCGTGGTTTAGCATCAAGTCCTGGTCAGGACCCTTGCCCAGCTTGTGGGCTGCAACACCTGTGGGCTTACAGAACCAGAGAGGAGGGAGCCCGATTCTGAGGTGCATCACCCAAGAACAGCCCTCCTGCAATCCAGGACCCGTGGGGTTGTCAGAGAGCCAGTTTTACCCCGATTCTTGCCACAGGCCAGGCCAAGCGACTGCACCAGTCTCTGGCCCTTTGGCTCCCCACTTCGGGTCTGGCTTCAAAGGAGGAGCGGTCGTGGGTCTGGCACTTATCAGAAAGATTCTAAAAAAACAAAAACAAAACAAAGAAACAAAAAACAAGAACAACAACAACAACAATAAAATACCTCTTATTGCTCCTTTACAGAAAGTAGGAGAAGCTTAGAGATGTAGAAATACCTGTGAGAGACAAAGTCGGATCAGCATCCTCCTGCACGCCCTCCTGGGGACATGATTTTCCTGCAACTAAAGTACTTACGTACGTGCCGATGACGGGATTCGAATCCGGGGGCCTTTCAGTCTCCAGAGCAACGTTCTGCTCACTGTGCCAACCCAATCTGCTACCACTGAACCTTTAGAACTGGAGTATGGAAATGATGAGAGGTGCAGGACTTACTGGCTGAGGCCATGATATTTGGGGCCCCATGAGGCCATCTGCTTTAGACGCATTCCCAGCTACCCAACTCTGCTGAAAAACTGGTGACCCTCTCCTCTTCCTGGGCGGACTTTAGCTCCAGCCTGCAGGCCCTGGGATGGAGAGGAGACTAAGAGGTGGCTCTCATTTGAAGTAGGTGGGGAGGCTCTGTTCCTGGTGCATGCCCTTGACTGGAACCCAACCCGCGACATTTTGTGCCACAGCCCAAGACTCTATCTTCTCAGGCAAAACTGCTAAGAATCAGATTCTTGAGCACTGAACCCAAAGCACTGCCCACGAGGACAAACAAACCCAGCTGTTTGCACTTCCCTTCATTAATGTCTTCATAAGCTCGGTAACACTGACGCTAAAGCCAAGACTGCCTGTTGATTCAGCCCTTCTCTTCACTCACGGGCACCCTTTCCCCAACCTGCCCCCCAACCGGCCCTCAACTCGCCTTCGACCCCGCCACGGCCTTTCTACCTGAGGGGCCAAGAACCACCTGATGCTGAACTTCTCCAGATTCCTAAGCAGCATACAGCTCTTAGCTCCCTCCCCAACAGATGGGCTTCCTGCTGTGGCCGGGAGCCCTCTGGCTACTGTCTCTGGGTTGCTAGGCAACGCCTCTGAGAGTTCCTTCCTGGGTGTGGGTTTGGCTGGCTCTATGATGCAACCTGACCAAGCCCACATCGACACTCAAGCCCCTGCAACTCAGTTAGAAGGTGTCTGGATGAAAACCCAGAAACGGAGTGCGTGGGGTAAAAAAATTCCTTTCTCACAGAGACCAGTCATACTTTTATTACTTATGTATTATACAACTTTTATTGTTGTGCCCTAGATGGATCATTTCAGTGGATAGAACTTCAGAAAAGGCAGTGAAAGGTCTTCTCCTCAGGGGCACAAGCCCAGGATTTGGGCTCCATCCCCAGGGTGTGTGTGTGCATGTGTGTGTTTGTGTGCTTGGGGGTGAGGCAGCACAGGAGGCAGTCAATCAGAGCTTCTAATCATTGATATTACTATCTCATGGATGTTTCTACCCCCCCCTCTCTCTCTCTCTCTCTCTGTCTCTTACTTTCTCCCTTGCTCTCTGTAAATAATGAATGTAATATTTATAAAATAAATAAATGAATGAGTAATTAATTAATTAATTAATTAATTAAAATTCATGGAAAAATATCCTAGGGTTGGTGTTGGGGCAGGAGTTAAAAAAGAGCTGACCTCAAACTACCATTCTACCGAACTTTGAGTTAGAACCGCTGTTTATCAGCCACTCTGTGAAATTGTGTTACAGCCTGGGGAGAGCTGACATGCTTCCCTTGGTGTGTGGGGATGCACAAAGGCTATTCATACAGTGCCCAGTCCTGTTGCTGCACATTTCCAAGACTGTCACAAATGGAAAGCGGTTAATATCTTACCCCATTGTCAAGCCCACCAGGTAGCCTACCTCTTTTTGGAATGGCAAACAAGCCTCCAGTCTCCTGGGACTTAGAAAAAGAGAATACAATTCTTCACACAACTGGCCGCAAGAGTTCCAGGTTTCCAAGGCTCCTTGGCCACAGACAGCACAGCACACTGGTTGAGCATCAAGTCCTGGTCGGGACGCTTGCCCAGTTTTTGGGCTGCAACATCTGTGGGCTTACAGGAACCAGAGAAGAGTGAGCCCGATTCTGAGGTGCATCACACAAGAACAGCCCTCCCGCAATCCAGGACCCGCGGGGGTCATCAGAGAGCCAGTTTTATCCCCATCTTGCCATAGGCCAGGCAAAATGACTGCAGCAGTCTCTGGCCCTTTGGCTCTCCACTTCGGGTCTGGCTACAAAGGAGGAGCGGTCCTGGGTCTGGCACTTCTCTGAAAGATTCTAAACAAAAACAAAAACTAAACAAAGAAACAAAAAACCAGAACAGCTACAACAACAATAAAATATCTATTATTGCTCCTTTACAGAAAGTAGGAGAAGCTTAGAGAGGTCGAAATACCTGTGAGAGACAAAGTCGCATCAGCATCCTCCTGCACGCCCCGCCTGGGGACACGATTTTCCTGCAACTAAGATACGTACGTACGTGCCGATGACGGAAATCGAACCGGGGGCTTTTTAGTCTCCAGAGCAACCTTCTGCTCACTGAGCCAAGCCAATCTGCTACCAGTGAACCTTTAGAACTAGAGTATGGAAATGATGAGAGGTGCAGGACTTAACTGGCTGAGGCCATGATATTTGGCGTCCCATGAGGCCATCTGCTTTAGACCCATTCCCAGCTACACAACTCTGATGAGAAACTGGTGACACTCTCCTCTTCCTAGGCGGACTTTAGCTCCAGCCTGCAGGCCCTGGGATCGAGAGGAGGCTAAAAAGCGGCTCTCATTTGAAGTAGGTGGGGAGGCTCCGTTCCAGGTGCTTGCCCTTGACTGGAACCCAACCCAAGACATTTTGTACCACAGCCCAAGGCTCTATCTTCTCAGGCAAAGCTGCTAAGGCTCAGATTCTTTTTTTTTATGTTTTATTTCCTGATTCATTCTTTTTTTGAAATTTTATTTACAATATAACTTATATTTAATAGTAGTACATATTTTTTCCTCCCCCCTCCAATATCCTCCCCCCAGCCTCCCCTACCCCCCAGCACATGTTCTCACCTGCCTCCCTCCCCACCCCAGAGTCTTTCATTCATTGGTTATGCTCATGTGTATGCATACAAGTCCTTCGTTTGATCTCCCCCAACAACTGCCTCCCCTCCACTCCAGCCTTCTCCCTGTAGCTTGACAGCCTGTTCGAGGTACCCTGCCTCTATATCAATAACTCTCCCCTGTTTCTTTTCTTCAAAAATATCTTGCCTCTGCATACTGAAAACAAACGTATAAGAGCAAAAAAAGTTTGAGTGTCAGTTTCAATGTCCAACTGTTCTGAGTCCCAGTTTCAATGTCAAATAGTTCTTCATGTGTACATGTCAGCAATGGTATCCAGATAGTGGACACATCGTGGCAATGCAAGATCCATCCTCTCTGGTATGTTCCTGGGCTGCCTGCAGCCACACACAGCTGCCGACTGCTAGCATGGCAAGTTGTCGTCAGCGTCCGCCAACTCTGGACCGTCCTCGTGGATGGAACAGGCCCGTCAGTTCCTCACTGTCGCAGGAACCCACATGGTCTTGGAGTTGTTCTCTGCAAACACACAAACACATTCTCGACAAAAGGTTAACAAAGGGATCCTCTCTGCAAAATAGACTTGGGATTCTTTTTATTTTTGCCTAAATGATTTTCCTTTGGCTTATTTTGACACCATGTGTGTTTTTTTTTATGGGTGTCCTGCAGCTGGTTTTACAAATGGAATTTTCTTTTCTGTAGTAAGAATTTTCTACATGTATTTTACTTATAGGATATTTTTCCTTACATGATATTACCTCACTGTCCCCCACCCCGTTTTTTGGGTTAATAGGGGCTTTTGGAAATTTTATCTTGCAGTCTTGGTAATTTTAAATTTTAATTTTTGCATACAAATATTACTACTTTATGTTCTTTGGATGTTATGCAATTTTGCAGTGAGATGAACTACTAATAGATAATTTAGTTAATGTTTTAGGAAAAGCTTTCTGTCCAGTACAGTTAGATTTTCTTGAGTATTCACTTATTTCACTTGGCCAATTTAAATTAATCTGAAAACTTGATTACTATTTTACTGTCAATTTTAATACTGAAGCAGAAATCTTAGTTTACCCAGTAAACACTTGTGGAAAGGAATATTTGCATTTTTGAGTAGGTCCTCAGAATTCCTTTTAATAAATTAAATTTAGATATAGGGCAGCTATTGCTGGTCGAGTCTCTGTCTGCCTCCTGGGTCCCAGTGTGAGTTGTGCGTGGGAGGCGTAGCAGCCGTGAGGGTAGGAGACCTTCCTCAGGAGGGGTGAGAATTCAAACCCCTGCAAGGTTTGTGGATGAGGGTCTGTGCCCCACCTCTGTTGATCTTTTAGTTCTCTCCTGTTGGCCCCTCTGCGACTGTGCCTGTCTTAGGTTGTTCCTTCCCTGAGGAATCTTACCCGTCTCTGGCTAACCAGCCATCCTCCGGGGCCAAACAAGGTGATGTGAGGTTCAGTCCTGTCTCCTTTGTAGTCTATGCCCCCATGGCCTCCACGTCCAGCACCTGCCATGGGGTCCCCTCGCCTGCTGGCGGGGTCCCGGTACTGATCACATATCTCGGGTGACCCAGGTTTCTTCTCCAGAGAGGTCCCAGCTCACGCCACTGGTCAAGAGACATATCCATGGTGCCAACTGCCCAGAGACTTCAGCCACAGCTTGAACTGAAAGTTCACACATCAGCTGTGTGTATTTGGATAATAAGAAGAGGGTCCCTCTTGGCAAAAGGGCCAGAGGGGCCAATATAGAATGCTCGGATGCCTTCCCAGTGTCTTAATCCCTTCTGAAAGGGATTTCCTATCCTTTTTTTAAGTTGCTGCCCAACATTCAAAGAATTAGTTTGTAAGTTTATTTGGGAAAATTGTATAATATGCTGTTGTCAAATATCAAATATTATAATGACATTGTAGAATAATATCATGTAAGGGTATTGTGGTGTCATGGGAGGTTAAGGAGGGCCTAGCCTGAGAACCGGTGTCCATAAGAGATGACATGCTCTAGGCCATGTTAATTCAATCTCAAACTAGCTGCCAATTTTTTAATAATTTTATATAAACTTTGTCAGGGATGTGAAAACACAAATCACTTACCTTAGTTCAAGCATTCAAATATATTGACTTTCCCCCTTACTCCCACCACCTGCCACTTACCCTGAGGTTTGACATTTTAATGGACTTTTCTCAGTCTCTGGATCCATTCTTGTTCATCAGTCTGTGTCATTCATTATATTCCTCAAATGAGTGAGATCATGTGATATTTGTCTTTCTCTGCCTGGCTAATTTCACTTAGCATAATGCTCTCTAATTCCATCCATGTTGTTACAAATGGTAGGAGCTCTTTCTTTTTTACTGCAGCATAGTATTCCATTGTGTAGATGTACCACAGTTTTTTTTAATATATATTTTTATTAATTTTTTACAGAGTGGAAGGGAGAGGGATAGAAAATCAGAAACATCGATGAGAGAGAGACATCGATCAGCCGCCTCTTGCACGGCCCCTACTGGGGATGTGCACGCAGCCAAGGTACATGCCCTTGCCGGAATCGAACCCAGGACCCTTCAGTCCGCAGTCCGACGCTCTATCCACTGAGCCAAACTTGTCTTGGCTGTACCACAGTTTTTTAATCCACTCATCTGCTGATGGGCACTTAGGCAGTTTCCAAGTCTTAGCTATGATAAATTGTGCTGCTATGAACATAGGGGTACATATATCCTTTATAATTCGCCTTTCTAGTTTCTTGGGGTATATTCCTAGAAGTGGGATCACTGGGTTGAATGGGAACTCCATTTTTAGTTTTTTGAGGAAAATCCATACTGTTCTCCACAGTGTCTGCACTAGTCTACAATCCCACCAACAGTGCAGGAGAGTTCCTTTTTCTCCGCATCCTCGCCAGCACTTGTCATTTGTTGACTTGTTGATGTAAGCCATTCTGACAGGTGTGAGATGGTACCGCATAGTCGTTTTGATTTGCATCTCTCGGATAATTAGTGACTTTGAGCAAGTTTTCATATGTCTCTGGGCCTTCCTTTTGTCTTCTTTAGAAAAAGTTCTATTTAGGTCTGTTGCCCATTTATTTATTGGGTCATTTGTCTTTCTTTTATTGAGTTGTATGAGTTGCCTATAGATGCTTGGGATTAAACCTTTATCACTGATAACATTTGCAAATATGTTCTCCGATACAGTGGGTTTTCTTGTTGTTTTGTTGATGGTTTCTTTAGCTGTGCAAAAGCTTTTTATTTTGATGTAGTCCCATTTGTTTATTCTGTCTTTAGCTTCCATTGCCCTAGGAGCAGTATCATCAAAGAAGTTCTTTTGGCATATGTCTGAGATTTTATTTCCTGTCGCTTCCTCTAATGTTTTTATGGTTTCCTGTCTTACGTTTAAGTTCTGTATCCATTTGGAGTTTATTTTTGTGTATGGTGTAAGTTGGTGGTCTAGTTTCATTTTTTTGCATGTATCTATCCAATTATCCCAACACCATTTATTGAAGAGACTATCTTGATGCCATTTTATGTTCCTGCCTTCTTTGTCAAATATTAATTGAGCATAGTGGTTTGGGTTGATATCTGGATTCTCTATTCTATTCCATTGATCTATATGTCTGTTCTTGTGCCAGTACCAGGCTGTTTTGAGGACAGTAGCTTTGTAATACAGCTTGAAATCTGGTATTGAAATCCCACCGACGTTGTGCTTCTTTCTCAGGATTGCTGTGGCTATCCGGGGCCTTTTTTTAATTCCAGATGAATTTTTGGAGAGTTCTTTCTAGGTCTGTGAGGTATGCCGTTGGTATTTTAATGGGGAGTGCATTAAATTTATAGATTGCTTTGGGTAGTATAGACATTTTAATTATGTTGATTCTCCCAATCCATGAACATGGTATGTTCTTCCATCTGTTTACATCTTCCTCTATCTCTTTTTTTAGCGTCCTGTAGTTTTCTGCGAATAGGTCTTTTACCTCCTTAGTTAAGTTTATTCCTAGGTATCTTAATTTTTTTGGTGTGATGGTAAATGGGATTGCTTTTTTAGTCTCGCTTTCTGTAAGTTCACTATTGGTGTATAGGAATGCCATAGATTTCTTGGCATTGATTTTGTAGCCTGCTACATTGCTGAACTCATTTATTAAGTCTAATAACTTTTTTATGGAGTCTTTCGGGTTTTTTATGTACAATATCATGTCATCTGTAAATAAGGATTGCTTTACTTCTTCTTTTCCAATTTGGATGCCTTTTATTTCTTCTTCTTGTCTAATTGCAATGGCTAATACTTCCAGTACTATGTTGAATAGGAGTGGTAAGAGTGGGCAGCCCTGTCTTGTTCCTGTTCTTAAGGGAAATGGTTGTAGTTTTTGCCCATTGAGTATGATGTTTGCTGTGGGTTTATCATATATGGCTTTTATTATGTTGAGGTATGATCCTTTTATTAATACCTTGTTGCGAGTTTTTATCAAGAAAGGGTGTTGGATTTTGTCAAATGCTTTTTATGCATCAATTGATATGACTATGTGATTTTTATCTCTCAATTTGTTAATGTGATGTATCACATTTATTGATTTGCGGATATTGTACCATCCTTGCATTCCTGGGATAAATCCTACTTGGTCATGGTGTATGATCTTTCTGATGTACTGCTGGATCCGATTTGCTAGAATTTTATTGAGGATTTTGGCATCTATATTCATGAGGGATATTGGCCTGTAATTCTCTTTCATTATGTCATCTTTATCTGGTTTTGGTATTAGGGTGATGTTAGCTTCATAGAAGGAGTTTGGAAGTGTTCCATCCTCTTGAATTTTCTGGAATAGTCTGAGGAGTATAGGTTTTAGTTCTTCCTTGAATGTTTGGTAAAACTCCCCTGTGAAGCCGTCTGGCCCTGGGCTTTTGTTTGCCGGAAGCTTTATGATGACTGCTTCAATTTCTTCACAGTTATTGGTCTATTGAGTTGTTTAGATTCTTCCTGATTGAGTTTTGGGAGGTTATATTTTTCCAGATATATATCCATTTCCTCCAGGTTGTCCAGTTTGTTGGAGTAGAGTTGTTCATAGTAATTTTTAACAATCCTTTGTATTTCAGTGGGGTCTGTTGTTATTTCACCTCTTTCATTTCTGATTTTATTTATTAGGGTCCTCTCTCTTTGCTTCTTGGTAAGTCTGGCTAGAGGTTCATCAATCTTGTTTAATCTTTCAAAGAACCAGCTTTTGGTTTTGTTGATCTTCTCTATTGTATCTTTGGTCTCTATGTCATTTATTTCTGCTCTGACTTTACTATTTCCTTCCTTCTGCTTACACTGGGCTTTTCTTGTTGCTTTCTTTCTAACTCTTTGAGTTGTTGGGTTAGATAATTTATTGCCGCTTTTTTGTAGTTTTTTGCAGTAGGATTGTTGAGCTATGAACTTCCCTCTCAGAACTGCTTTCACTGTGTCCCATAGATTTTGGATTGTTGTGCTGTCATTGTCATTTGTTTCCATGATGTTTTCTATCTCTTCCTTGATCTCTATAGTAACCCAGTCATAGTTTAATAGCATGCTGTTTAGTCTCCATGTGTTTGGTTTCTTTGGGTTGTTTCTATTGTAGTTGATTTCCAGCTTTATGCCATTGTGATCTGAGAATGTGTTTGATATGATTTCTATATTCTTGAATTTGGAGAGACTTTGCCTATGACCCAACACATGGTCTATCTTTGAGAATGAACTATGGGCACTTGAAAAGAATGTATATTCTGTGGCTTTGGGGTGAAATGATCTGAAGATGTCAATTAATTCCTTCTGGTCTAGTGATTCACTGAGGATTGATGTTTCTTTACTAATTTTTTTGTTTAGAGGATTTGTCCAATGGTGATAGTGGGGTATTAAAGTCTCCTACTATGATAGTATTGCTCTCTATCTCTCCCTTGATATCCTCTAAGAGTTTTAGTATGTATTTGGGTGCTCCTATATTGGGTGCATATATGTTTTACAGAGTTATTTCTTCTTGTTGGATTGCTCCCTTTAGTATTATGTAGTGGCCTTCTTTATCTCTTGTTACATCCTTCACTTTGAGATCTAATTTGTCGGATATAAGTATTGCTACCCCAGCTTTTTTTCCATTTCCATTCGCCTGAAGAACCTTTTTCCATCCTTTCACCCTCAGTCTGTGTGCATCCTTTTTTTTTGGAGGTGGGTTTCTTGTAGACAGCAGATATATGGGTTGTGTTTTCTTATCCAGTCTATTACACTATGACTTTTGATTGGATCATTTAAACCATTTACATTTAATTATTGATAGATAGTTATTTGTAGCCATTTTTGTTCTTTGCCCCTATGTTCTTTCATGGCTTCCTATTGCTTTTCACAGCAGACCCTTTAGCATTTCTTGCATTGCTGGTTTGGTGGTAATGTATTCCCTTAGACCTTTTTTGTCTGTGAAGCTCCTGATTTGACCTTCAATTTTTATTGATAGCCTTGCTGGGTACAGTATTCTAGGATTCAGACCCTTTCTTTGCATAACTTTGTATATTTCATTCCAATCCCTTCTGGCCTGATAAGTTTCTGTTGAGAAATCACTTGCTAATCTGATGAGGGTTCCTTTATAGGTGACTTTCTGCCTGTCTCCTGCAGCTTTTAGGATTCTCACTTTGTCGTTGATGTTTGCCAATTTAATTATAACATTCCTTGGTGTAGGTCTTTTGGGGTTTAATTTGCTTGGAACTCTGTGAGCTTCTTGGATTTGTGTGGGTTTTTTCTTTCCTATATCAGGGAAGTTTTCTGTCATTATTTCTTCCAACAGGTATTCTATTCCTTGCTCAGTTTCTTGTCCGTCTGGAAGCCCTATTATATGTATGTTGTTTTGTTTAATGTGTCCCAAAGTTCCCTTAGGCTCTCCTCCTGCTTTTTAATTTTTTTTTCTAGAAGCTGTTCTACTCGGGTGTTTTTTCCTACCTTGTCTTCCAGCTCACTGATGTGGTCCTCTGCTTCATCTAATCTACTCATGTTACTTTCTATGGAGTTCTTTACCTCAGCAATGTCACTTTTCATTTCTTCTTGGGTCTTCTTCATTTTTCATAATTTTTCTTCATTTCTTCATAATTCTTCATAATTTCTTCATAATTCTTCTTCATTTCTTCATATTTCTTATTCATTTCTTCCTGGCTCTTCTTCATTTCCTCTTGATTCCTCTTCAATTCCTCATGGTTCTTCCTTGTAATGGCTTCTGTTCTCTTCATCCACCCTATGACCATTTCTCTGAACTCTCTCTCTGACAGGTTGTTTGCTTCCATTTCGGTTACCTCTTTTTCTGATGAGGCTTGCTTTTCTTTCATTGGTGGGCTATTTCTTTGTCTCCCCATAGTCTTTCTTCTCTGTGTGTCTTGTTATGTAGTTCACACTCTCCTGTGTTGATTTAAAGGCTCAGACTACAACACAACCAGGTGCAGCACACCAGGCCCAGAAGAAGAATGTATTCACAGTATTGGTAACTCCAAATTAAAAGTGATTGCCAGAGGAAGGTAAATTAGGTGATAGGTGGGTAATAGAGAGTAAGAGAAAACACACTCGCAAAAACAAAAAAAAGAAAGAAAAAAAGAAAGAAAGAAATGAAGAAAGAACGAAAAAGAAAGAAAGAAAGAAAGAAAGAAAGAAAGAAAGAAAGAAAGAAAGAAAGAAAGAAAGAAAGGAAACGGGAATGCCAAAATAAAGTTGGGAAAAGGGGAAGGAGAATGTGACTAAAGCAGATGGCCCCGTGGGGCGCCAGGCATCCTGGCCTCAGCCAGTAAATGCTGCACCTCGCATCTTTTACATGCTCGAGTTGAAGAGGGTCAGTGGTAGCAGACTGGCTTGGCTCAGTGAGCAGAGTGTTGCTCTGGAGACTGAAAGGCCCCCGTTTCGATTCCCGTCATCGGCACGGGTGCACATTAGTTGAAGGAAAATCACGTCCCCAGGAGGGGCGTCCCAGAAGATGCTGATCCGAGTTTGTCTCTCACAGGCATTTCTATCTCTCTGTGCTTCGCCTGCTTTCTGTAATGGAGCAATAAGACAGATTTTATTGTTCTTGTCGTTGATCTTGTTTTTTCTTTGTTTTTGTTTTTGTTTTTGTTTAGAATCCTCTCTGATGATTGCCAGATCCAGGACCTCTCCTCCTGTGTAGCCAGGAGCGAAGTGGGCAGCCAAAGGGCCAGAGTCCGGTGGAGTCGCTTGGACTGCAGGGCCTGTGGCAAGAATCAGGCTAAAACGGGCTCTCTGACAACCCCCATGGGTCCTGGTGCCCGAGAGGGCTGTTCTTGGACGATGCGCCTCCGAATCGGGCTCCCTCCCCTCTGCTTCCTAGAATCCATCAGGGGATGGAGCCCAGAGCCTGGGCAAGCGCCCTGTCGGGGACCTGATGCTCATCCAAGGAGCCATGCAGGCTGGGGCTAAGGAGCCCTGGAAACCTGGAGCTCTTGCGGGCAGTTGTGCTTTGAATTGTAATGTCTTTGTCACAGTCCCCAGAGTCTCGTGGCTTGTTCGGCATTCCCAAAAGAGGCGGGCTACCTTGTGGGCTAGAAAATGGGGGTAAAATATTAATCTCTTTCCGTTTCTGACAGTCTTGGCAATGTGCAGCGCCCGGGACTGGGCCCTGTATGAATAGCCTTTGTGCATCACCGCATGGAAGAAGGAAGCACGTCAGTCTTCCCAGGCTGTACCACAGTTTCAGAAAGTGGCCGATAAACAACAATTCCACCTCAAAGTTCTGCAGAATGGATGTCTGAGGTCACCTTGTTTTCAATCCCCGGGCTCAAGCCCAACCCCAGGATATTTATCCATGGATTTTATTTATTTTTATTTTTTAAAAATGTATCTTATTCCTTTTTTTCCAGAGAGGAAGACAGAGAGAGTGAGAGGCAAAAGGAGAGAGACAGGGAGAGACAAAGAGAGAGACACAGAGCAACAGAGAGGGAAACAGAGAGATGTAGAAACACCCATGAGATAGAAACATCAATGATGAGAATCACTGATTGACTGCCTCCTGCTCTGCTATCCCCTCCGCCCCCACCACACACACACCCTGAGCATGGAGCCCAAATCCTGGGCATCTGCTCCTGAGCAGAAGACCTCTCAGTGCCTTGGCTGACGCTCTATCCACTGTAAGGGACCATCGAGGGCACAACAATAAAGGTTTTATAATACATAAGTAATAATAGTAAGACTGGTATTTGTGAGTAAGGAAATTTGCTTACCCCCACCACCACCTCCTGTCTGGGTTTTCATCCAGACACCTCTTAACTGCAGCTCTGGGGCTTGATGGACACTGTGGGAGTGGTCACTTTGCATCATAGAGCCAGCCACGCCCACAGCCAGGAAGGAACTTTCAGAGGTGTTGCCTAGCGATCAAGAGAGGGGAGCCAGAGGGTTCCTGGCCCCAGCAGGAATGGAAAGGTTTGGAGAGGGAGCTGAGGCTCTGGTCACTGCTGAGGGATCTGGAGAAGTTCAGCATCAGGTGGTTCTTGGCCCCTCAGGTTGAAAGGCTGCAGGGTCGGGGGCTGTAGGCCGGCCCCTTGGGGGCTGGTTGCCAGGAGGGTGCCCGTGAGTCAGGGGAAGGCCTCAAACACCAGGGAGTGTTGTCTTTAGCGTCAGTGTTACATAGCTTTTGAAGACGTTAATGAAGGATAAGCCAAAAGGCAGTGTTTGTTTGTCCACGTGGGCGGTGCCCTGCGGTTCAGAGCCCTAGAATCTGAGACACAGCACTTTGCCTGAGAGGACAGAGCGTTGGGTTGTGGCACAAAGTGTGCTGTGTTGGATTCCAGTCAAGGGCATGCACCTGGAAAGGAGGCTCCCCCTCTTACTTCCAATGAGAGCCCCTTGTTAGCCCCCCTACGTCACCCGGGGTTGCTGGCGAGAGCTAAATTTCGCCCCTGAGGTGGAGAGGGTAGCTGGGAATGTGACTAAAGCAGATGGCCCCCTGGGGCGCCAGGCATCCTGGCCTCAGCCAGTAAATGCTGCACCTCGCATCTTTTACATGCTCGAGTTGAAAAGGTTCTGTGGTAGCAGACTGGCTTGGCTCAGTGAGTAGAGCATTGCTCTGGAGACTGAAAGGCCCCGGGTTCGATTCCCGTCATCGGCACGGGTGCACATTAGTTCAAGGAAAATCACGGCGTGCCGGAAGATGCTGCTCCGAGTTTTTCTCTCACAGGCATTTCTATCTCTCTGTGCTTCGCCTGCTTTCTGTAAAGGAGCAATAAGACAGATTTTATTGTTTTCGTTGATCTTGTTTTTTCTTTGTTTTTGTTTTTGTTTTTGTTTAGAATCCTCTCTGATGATTGCCAGATCCAGGACCTCTCCTCCTGTGTAGCCAGGAGCGAAGTGGGCAGCCAAAGGACCAGAGTCCAGTGGAGACGCTTGGCCTGGGCTGTGGCGAGAATCAGGCTAAATCTGGCTCTCTGACAACCCCCATGGGTCCTGGAACGCAAGAGGGCTGTTCTTGGACAATGCGCCTCCGAATCGGGCTCCCTCCCCTCTGCTTCCTAGAAGCCCTCAGGGGATGGAGCCCAGAGCCTGGGCAAGCGCCCTGTCGGGGACCTGATGCTCATCCAAGGAGCCATGCAGGCTGGGGCTAAGGAGCCCTGGAAACCTGGAGCTCTTGCGGGCAGTTGTGCTTTGAATTGTAATGTCTTTGTCACAGTCCCGGGAGTCACGTGGCTTGTTCGGCTTTCCGAAAAGAGGCGGGCTACCTTGTGGGCTAGAAAATGGGGTAACATAGTCATCTCTTTCCACTTCTGACAGTCTTGGCAATGTGCAGCGACTACGAGCGCGCCCTGTATGAATGGCCTCTGTGCATCACCACATGGAAGAAGGAAGCACGTCAGTCTTCCCAGGCTGTACCACAGTTTCAGAGAGTGGCCGATAAACAACAATTCCACCTCAAAGTTCTGCAGAATGGATGTCTGAGGTCACCTTGTTTTCAATCCCCGGGCTCAAGCCCAACCCCAGGATCTTTTTCCATGGATGGTTATTTATTTTTATTTTTAAAAAATGTATCTTATTCATTTTTTTCCAGAGAGGAAGACAGAGAGAGTGAGAGGCAGAAGGGGAGAGTCAGGGAGAGACAAAGAGAGAGACACAGAGAAACAGAGAGGGAAACAGAGAGATGTAGAAAAACCCATGAGATAGAAACATCAATGATGAGAATCACTGATTGACTGCCTCCTGCGCTGCCATCCCCCCGCCCCCCGCCACACACACACCCTGAGCATGGAGCCCAAATCCTGGGCATCTGCTCCTGAGCGGAAGACTTCTCAGTGCCTTGGCTGATGCTCTATCCACTGTAACAGTCCATCGAGGGCACAACAATAAAGGTTTTATAATACATAAGTAATAAAAGTAAGACTGGTATTTGTGAGTAAGGAAATTTGCTTACCCCTCCCACCACCTCCTGTCTGGATTTTCATCCAGACACCTCTTAACTGCAGCTCTGGGGCTTGAGGGAAACTGTTGGCGTGGTCACTTTGCATCATAGAGCCAGCCACGCCCACAGCCAGGAAGGAACTCTCAGAGGTGTTGCCTAGGGACCAAGAGAGGGGAGCCAGAGGGTTCCTGGCCCCAGCAGGAATGGAAAGGTTTGGAGAGGGAGCTGAGGCTCTGGTCACTGCTGAGGGATCTGGAGAAGTTCAGCATCAGGTGGTTCTTGGCCCCTCAGGTTGAAAGGCGGAGGGGTCGGGGGCTGTAGGCCGGCCCCTTGGGGGCTGGTTGCCAGGAGGGTGCCCGTGAGTCAGGGGAAGGCCTCAAACACCAGGGAGTGTTGGCTTTAGCGTCAGTGTTACCGAGCTTATTAAGACATTAATGAAGGATAAACCAAAAGGCAGGGTTTGTTTGTCCGCGTGGGCGGTGCCCCGCGGTTCAGAGCCCAAGAATCTGAGACACAGCAGCTTTGCCTGAGAGGACAGAGCGTTGGGTTCTGGCACAAAGTGTCCTGGGTTGGATTCCAGTCAAGGGCATGCACCTGGAAAGGAGGCTCCCCCTCTTACTTCCAATGAGAGCCCCTTGTTAGCACCCCCACGTGCCCAGGGGTTGCCGGCGAGAGCTAAATTCCGCCCCTGAGGAGGAGAGGGTAGCTGGGAATGTGACTAAAGCAGATGGCCCCGTGGGGCGCCAGGCATCCTGGCCTCAGCCAGTAAATGCTGCACCTTGCATCTTTTACATGCTCGAGTTGAAGAGGGTCAGTGGTAGCAGACTGGCTTGGCTCAGTGAGCAGAACGTTGCTCTGGAGACTGAATGGCCCCCGGTTCGATTCCCGTCATCGGCTCGGGTGCACATTAGTTGAAGGAAAATCACGTCCCCAGGAGGAGCGTGCCGGAAGATGCTGATCCGAGTTTGTCTCTCACAGGCATTTCTAAATCTCTGTGCTTCGCCAGCTTTCTGTAAAGGAGCAATAAGAGAGGTTTCACTGTTGTGGTTGTTCTTGATTTTTGTGTCTTTGTTTTTGTTTTTGTTTTTGTTTAGAATCCTCTCTGATGATTGCCAGATCCAGGACCTCTCCTCCTGTGTAGCCAGGAGCGAAGTGGGCAGCCAAAGGGACAGAGTCCGGTGGAGTCGCTTGGCCTGCAGGGCCTGTGGCGAGAATCAGGCTAAAACGATCTCTGACAACCCCCATGGGTCCTGGTGCCCGAGAGGGCTGTTCTTGGACGATGCGCCTCCGAATCGGGCTCCCTCCCCTCTGCTTCCTAGAAGCCCTCAGGGGATGGAGCCCACAGCCTGGGCAAGCACCCTGTCGGGGACCTGATGCTCACCCAAGGAGCCATGCAGGCTGGGGCCAAGGAGCCCTGGAAACCTGGAGCTCTTGCGGGCAGTTGTGCTTTGAATTGTAATGTCTTTGTCACAGTCCCGGGAGTCTCGTGGCTTGTTCGGCATTCCCAAAAGAGGCGGGCTACCTTGTGGGCTTGAAAATGGGGTAAAATATTAATCTCTTTCCATTTCTGACAGTCCTGGCAATGTGCAGCGACTACGAGCGCGCCCTGTATGAATGGCCTCTGTGCATCACCACATGGAAGAAGGAAGCACGTCAGTCTTCCCAGGCTGTACCACAGTTTCAGAGAGTGGCCGATAAACAACAATTCCACCTCAAAGTTCTGCAGAATGGATGTCTGAGGTCACCTTGTTTTCAATCCCCGGGCTCAAGCCCAACCCCAGGATCTTTTTCCATGGATGGTTATTTATTTTTATTTTTAAAAAATGTATCTTATTCATTTTTTTCCAGAGAGGAAGACAGAGAGAGTGAGAGGCAGAAGGAGAGAGTCAGGGAGAGACAAAGAGAGAGACACAGAGAAACAGAGAGGGAAACAGAGAGATGTAGAAAAACCCATGAGATAGAAACATCAATGATGAGAATCACTGATTGACTGCCTCCTGCGCTGCCATCCCCCCGCCCCCCGCCACACACACACCCTGAGCATGGAGCCCAAATCCTGGGCATCTGCTCCTGAGCGGAAGACCTCTCAGTGCCTTGGCTGACGCTCTATCCACTGTAAGGGACCATCGAGGGCACAACAATAAAGGTTTTATAATACATAAGTAATAAAAGTAAGACTGGTATTTGTGAGTAAGGAAATTTGTTTACCCCCACCACCACCTCCTGTCTGGGTTTTCATCCAGACACCTCTTCACTGCAGCTCTGGGGCTTCAGGGACACTGTGGGCGTGGTCACTTTGCATCATAGAGCCAGCCACGCCCACAGCCAGGAAGGAACTCTCAGAGGTGTTGCCTAGCGACCAAGAGAGGGGAACCAGAGGGTTCCTGGCCCTAGCAGGAATGGAAAGGTTTGGAGAGGGAGCTGAGGCTCTGGTCACTGCTGAGGGATCTGGAGAAGTTCAGCATCAGGTGGTTCTTGGCCCCTCAGGTTGAAAGGCGGCGGGGTCGGGGGCCGAAGGCCGGCCCCTTGGGGGCTGGTTGCCAGGAGGGTGCCCGTGAGTCAGGGGAAGGCCTCAAACACCAGGGAGTGTTGGCTTTATCGTCAGTGTTACCGAGCTTATTAAGACATTAATGAAGGATAAACCAAAAGGCAGGGTTTGTTTGTCCGCGTGGGCGGTGCCCTGGGGTTCGGAGCCCAAGAATCTGAGACAGAGCAGCTTTGCCTGAGAGGACAGAGCATTGGGTTGTTGCACAAAGTGTCCTGGGTTGGATTCCAGTCAAGGGCACGCACCTGGAAAGGAGGCTCCACTCTTACTTCCAATGAGAGCCCCTTGTTAGCCCCCCCACATCCCCAGGGGTTGCCAGCGAGAGCTAAATTCCGCCCCTGAGGAGGAGAGGGTACCTGGGAATGTGTCTAAAGCAGATGGCCCAATGGGGCTTCAGGCATCCTGGCCTGAGCCAGTAAATGCTGCACCTTGCATCTTTTACATGATCGAGTTGAAGAGGATCAGTGGTCGCAGACTGGCTTGGCTCATTGAGCAGAGCGTTGCTCTGGAGACTGAAAGGCCCCCGGTTCGATTACCGTCATCAGCACGGGTGCACATTAGTTGAAGGAAAATCACGTCCCCAGGAGGGGCGTCCCGGAAGATGCTGATCCGAGTTTGTCTCTCACAGGCATTTCTATCTCTCTGTGCTTCGCCTGCTTTCTGTAATGGAGCAATAAGACAGATTTTATTGTTGTTGTCGTTGTTTTTTCTTTGTTTTTGTTTTTGTTTTTGTTTAGAATCCTCTCTGATGATTGCCAGATCCAGGACCTCTCCTCCTGTGTAGCCAGGAGTGAAGTGGGCAACCAAAGGACCAGAGTCCGGTGGAGTCGCTTGGCCTGCAGGGCCTGTGGCAAGAATCAGGCTAAAACGGGCTCTCTGACAACCCCCATGGGTCCTGGTTCCCGAGACGGCTGTTCTTGGACAATGCGCCTCCGAATCGGGCTCCCTCCCCTCTGCTTCCTAGAAGCCCTCAGGGGATGGAGCCCAGAGCCTGGGCAAGCGCCCTGGCGGGGACCTGATGCTCAGCCAAGGAGCCATGTAGGCTGGGGCCAAGGAGCCCTGGACACCTGGAACTCTGCCGGGCAGTTGTGCGGTGAATTGTAATGTCTTCGTCACAGTCCCGGGAGTCTGGTGGCTTGTTCGGCATGGCAAAAAGAGGCAGGCTACCGTTTGGCCCAGAAAATGGGGTAACATATTCATCTCTTTCCACTTCTGACAGTCTTGACAATGTGCAGAGACCAGGAGCGGGCCCTGTATGAGTGGCCTCTGTGCATCACCACATAAAAGAAGGAAGTGTGTCAGTCTGCCCAGGCTGTAACTCAATTTCACAGAGTTGCTGATAAACAACAATTCCACCTCAAAGTTCTGGAGAATGGATGTCTGAGGTCATCCTTTTTTTCAATCCCTGGGCTCAACCCCAACCCCAGGATGTCTTTCCATGGATTGTTATTTATTTTCATTTTTAGTAAATGTATTTTATTCATTTTTTCCAGAGAGGAAGAGAGAGAGAGTGAGAGAGACAGAAGGAGAGAGACAGCGAGAGACAAAGAGAGAGACACATAGACACAAAGAGAGAAAAAGAGAGATGTAGAAAGGTCCATGAGACAGAAACATCAATGATGAGAATCCCTGATTGACTGCCTCCTGCGCTGCTCCCCACCTCCCCCCGCCACACACACTCCCTGAGCATGGAGCACAAATACTGGGCATCTGCTCCTGAGCAGAAGACCTCTCAGTTCCTTGGCTGACGCTGTATCCACTGTATGGACCATCGAGGGCACAACAATAAAGCTTTTATAATACATAAGTAATAAAAGTAAGACTGGTATTTGTGAGAAAGGAAATTTGCTTACCCCCACCACCACCTCCTGTCTGGGTTTTCATCCAGACACCTCTTCACTGCAGCTCTGGGGCTTCAGGGACACTGTGTGCATCATACAGCCAGCCACGCCCACAGCCAGGAAGGAACTCTCAGAGGTGTTGCCTAGCGACCAAGAGAGGGGAGCCAGAGGGTTCCTGGCCCTAGCAGGAATAGAAAGGTTTGGAGAGGGAGCTGAGGCTCTGGTCACTGCTGAGGGATCTGGAGAAGTTCAGCATCAGGTGGTTCTTGGCCCCTCAGGTTGAAAGGAGGTGGGGTCGGGGGCCGAAGGCCGGCCCCTTGGGGGCTGGTTGCCAGGAGGGTGCCCGTGAGTCAGGGGAAGGCCTCAAACACCAGGGAGTGTTGGCTTTAGCGTCAGTGTTACCGAGCTTATTAAGACATTAATGAAGGATAAACCAAAAGGCAGGGTTTGTTTGTCCGCGTGGGCGGTGCCCTGGGGTTCGGCCATCAAGAATCGGAGCCTTAGCAGCTTTGCCTGAGAGGACAGAGCGTTGGGCTGTGGCACAAAGTGTCTCGGGTCGGATTCCAGTCAAGGGCACGCACCTGGAAAGGAGGCTCCCCTCTTACTTCCAATGAGAGCCCCTTGTTAGCCCCCCCACATCCCCAGGGGTTGCCAGCGAGAGCTAAATTCCGCCCCTGAGGAGGAGAGGGTACCTGGGAATGTGACTAAAGCAGATGGCCCAATGGGGCTTCAGGCATCCTGGCCTGAGCCAGTAAATGCTGCACCTTGCATCTTTTACATGATCGAGTTGAAGAGGGTCAGTGGTCGCAGACTGGCTTGGCTCATTGAGCAGAGCGTTGCTCTGGAGACTGAAAGGCCCCCGGTTCGATTACCGTCATCAGCACGGGTGCACATTAGTTGAAGGAAAATCACGTCCCCAGGAAGGGCGTCCCGGAAGATGCTGATCCGAGTTTGTCTCTCACAGGCATTTCTATCTCTCTGTGCTTCGCCTGCTTTCTGTAATGGAGCAATAAGACAGATTTTATTGTTGTTGTCGTTGATCTTGTTTTTTCTTTGTTTTTGTTTTTGTTTTTGTTTAGAATCCTCTCTGATGATTGCCAGATCCAGGACCTCTCCTCCTGTGTAGCCAGGAGTGAAGTGGGCAACCAAAGGACCAGAGTCCGGTGGAGTCGCTTGGCCTGGCCTGTGGCAAGAATCAGGCTAAAACGGGCTCTCTGACAACCCCCATGGGTCCTGGTTCCCGAGACGGCTGTTCTTGGACAATGCGCCTCCGAATCGGGCTCCCTCCCCTCTGCTTCCTGGAAGCCCTCAGGGGATGGAGCCCAGAGCCTGGGCAAGCGCCCTGGCGGGGACCTGATGCTCAGCCAAGGAGCCATGCAGGCTGTGGCCAAGGAGCCCTGGACACCAGGAACTCTGGCGGCCATTCGTGTGGTGAATTGTAATGTATTTGTCACAGTGCCAGGAGACTGGTGGCTTGTTCGCCGTTCCAAAAAGAGGCAGGCTACCTTGTGGGCTTGAAAATGGGCTAAGATATTAATCTCTTTCCATTTCTGACAGTCTTGACAATGTGCAGAGACCAGGAGCGGGCCCTGTATGAATGGCCTCTGTGCATCACCACATAAAAGAAGGAAGTGTGTCAGTCTGCCCAGGCTGTAACTCAATTTCACAGAGTTGCTGATAAACAACAATTCCACCTCAAAGTTCTGGAGAATGGATGTCTGAGGTCATCCTTTTTTTCAATCCCTGGGCTCAACCCCAACCCCAGGATGTCTTTCCATGGGTTGTTATTTATTTTCATTTTTAGTAAATGTATTTTATTCATTTTTTCCAGAGAGGAAGAGAGAGAGAGTGGGAGAGACAGAAGGAGAGAGACAGCAAGAGACAAAGAGAGAGACACATAGACACAAAGAGAGAAAAAGAGAGATGTAGAAAGGTCCATGAGACAGAAACATCAATGATGAGAATCCCTGATTGATTGCCTCCTGCGCTGCTCCCCACCTCCCCCCGCCACACACACTCCCTGAGCATGGAGCACAAATACTGGGCATCTGCTCCTGAGCAGAAGACCTCTCAGTTCCTTGGCTGACGCTGTATCCACTGTATGGACCATCGAGGGCACAACAATAAAGCTTTTATAATACATAAGTAATAAAAGTAAGACTGGTATTTGTGAGAAAGGAAATTTGTTTACCCCCACCACCACCTCCTGTCTGGGTTTTCATCCAGACACCTCTTCACTGCAGCTCTGGGGCTTCAGGGACACTGTGGGCGTGGTCACTTTGCATCATACAGCCAGCCACGCCCACAGCCAGGAAGGAACTCTCAGAGGTGTTGCCTAGCGACCAAGAGAGGGGAGCCAGAGGGTTCCTGGCCCTAGCAGGAATAGAAAGGTTTGGAGAGGGAGCTGAGGCTCTGGTCACTGCTGAGGGATCTGGAGAAGTTCAGCATCAGGTGGTTCTTGGCCCCTCAGGTTGAAAGGAGGTGGGGTCGGGGGCCGAAGGCCGGCCCCTTGGGGGCTGGTTGCCAGGAGGGTGCCCGTGAGTCAGGGGAAGGCCTCAAACACCAGGGAGTGTTGGCTTTAGCGTCAGTGTTACCGAGCTTATTAAGACATTAATGAAGGATAAACCAAAAGGCAGGGTTTGTTTGTCCGCGTGGGCGGTGCCCTGGGGTTCGGAGCCCAAGAATCGGAGCCTTAGCAGCTTTGCCTGAGAGGACAGAGCGTTGGGCTGTGGCACAAAGTGTCTCGGGTTGGATTCCAGTCAAGGGCATGCACCTGGAACGGAGGCTCCCCCTCTTACTTCCAATGAGAGCCCCTTGTTAGCACCCCCACGTGCCCAGGGGTTGCCGGCGAGAGCTAAATTCCGCCCCTGAGGAGGAGAGGGTACCTGGGAATGTGACTAAAGCAGATGGCCCAATGGGGCTTCAGGCATCCTGGCCTGAGCCAGTAAATGCTGCACCTTGCATCTTTTACATGATTGAGTTGAAGAGGGTCAGTGGTCGCAGACTGGCTTGGCTCATTGAGCAGAGCGTGGCTCTGGAGACTGAAAGGCCCCCGGTTCGATTACCGTCATCAGCACGGGTGCACATTAGTTGAAGGAAAATCAGGTCCCCAGGAGGGGCGTCCTGGAAGATGCTGATCCGAGTTTGTCTCTCACAGGCATTTCTATCTCTCTGTGCTTCGCCTGCTTTCTGTAATGGAGCAATAAGACAGATTTTATTGTTGTTGTCGTTGATCTTGTTTTTTCTTTGTTTTTGTTTTTGTTTTTGTTTAGAATCCTCTCTGATGATTGCCAGATCCAGGACCTCTCCTCCTGTGTAGCCAGGAGTGAAGTGGGCAACCAAAGGACGAGAGTCCGGTGGAGTCGCTTGGCCTGCAGGGCCTGTGGCAAGAATCAGACTAAAACGGGCTCTCTGACAACCCCCATGGGTCCTGGTTCCCGAGACGGCTGTTCTTGGACAATGCGCCTCCGAATCGGGCTCCCTCCCCTCTGCTTCCTGGAAGCCCTCAGGGGATGGAGCCCAGAGCCTGGGCAAGCGCCCTGGCGGGGACCTGATGCTCAGCCAAGGAGCCATGCAGGCTGTGGCCAAGGAGCCAAGGACACCTGGAACTCTGGCGGCCATTCGTGTGGTGAATTGTAATGTATTTGTCACAGTCCCAGGAGACTGGTGGCTTGTTCGCCGTTCCAAAAAGAGGCAGGCTACCTTGTGGGCTTGAAAATGGGCTAAGATATTAATCTCTTTCCATTTCTGACAGTCTTGACAATGTGCAGAGACCAGGAGCGGGCCCTGTATGAATGGCCTCTGTGCATCACCACATAAAAGAAGGAAGTGTGTCAGTCTGCCCAGGCTGTAACTCAATTTCACAGAGTTGCTGATAAACAACAATTCCACCTCAAAGTTCTGGAGAAGGGATGTCTGAGGTCATCCTTTTTTTCAATCCCTGGGCTCAACCCCAACCCCAGGATGTCTTTCCATGGATTGTTATTTATTTTCATTTTTAGTAAATGTATTTTATTCATTTTTTCCAGAGAGGAAGAGAGAGAGAGTGGGAGAGACAGAAGGAGAGAGACAGCGAGAGACAAAGAGAGAGACACATAGACACAAAGAGAGAAAAAGAGAGATGTAGAAAGGTCCATGAGACAGAAACATCAATGATGAGAATCCCTGATTGACTGCCTCCTGCGCTGCTCCCCACCTCCCCCCGCCACACACACTCCCTGAGCATGGAGCACAAATACTGGGCATCTGCTCCTGAGCAGAAGACCTCTCAGTTCCTTGGCTGACGCTGTATCCACTGTATGGACCATCGAGGGCACAACAATAAAGCTTTTATAATACATAAGTAATAAAAGTAAGACTGGTATTTGTGAGAAAGGAAATTTGCTTACCCCCACCACCACCTCCTGTCTGGGTTTTCATCCAGACACCTCTTCACTGCAGCTCTGGGGCTTCAGGGACACTGTGGGCGTGGTCACTTTGCATCATACAGCCAGCCACGCCCACAGCCAGGAAGGAACTCTCAGAGGTGTTGCCTAGCGACCAAGAGAGGGGAGCCAGAGGGTTCCTGGCCCTAGCAGGAATAGAAAGGTTTGGAGAGGGAGCTGAGGCTCTGGTCACTGCTGAGGGATCTGGAGAAGTTCATCATCAGGTGGTTCTTGGCCCCTCAGGTTGAAAGGAGGTGGGGTCGGGGGCCGAAGGCCGGCCCCTTGGGGGCTGGTTGCCAGGAGGGTGCCCGTGAGTCAGGGGAAGGCCTCAAACACCAGGGAGTGTTGGCTTTAGCGTCAGTGTTACCGAGCTTATGAAGACATTAATGAAGGATAAGCCAAAAGGCAGGGTTTGTTTGTCCGCATCGGTGGTGCCCTGTGGTTCAGTGCCAAAGAATCTGAGACACAGCAGCTTGGCCTGAGAGGACAGAGCGTTGGGTTGTGGCACAAAGTGTCCTGTGTTGGATTCCTGTCAAGGGCATGCACCTGGAAAGGAGCTCCCCTCTTACTTCCAATGAGAGCCCCTTGTTAGCCCCCCCACATCCCCAGGGGTTGCCAGCGAGAGCTAAATTCCGCCCCTGAGGAGGAGAGGGTACCTGGGAATGTGACTAAAGCAGATGGCCCAATGGGGCTTCAGGCATCCTGGCCTCAGCCAGTAAATGCTGCACCTTTCATCATTTACATACTCGAGTTGAAAAGGTTCAGTGGTAGCAGATTGGCTTGGCTCAGTGAGCAGAGCCTTGCTCTGGGGACTGAAAGCCCCCCTGTTCGATTCCCATCATCGGCACGTGTGCACATTAGTTGAAGGAAAATCATGTCCCCAGGAGAGGCGTGCGCCAGGATGCTGATCCGAGTTTGTCTCTCACAGGCATTTCTACCTCTCTGTGCTTCGCCTGCTTTCTGGAAAGATCAATAAGACAGATTTTATTGTTGTTGTCATTGATCTTGTTTTTTCTTTGTTTTTTTTTTGTTTGTTTGTTTGTTTGTTTGTTTAGAATCCTTTCTGATCATTGCCAGACCCAGGACCTCTCCTCCTGTGTAGCCAGACCCGCAGTGGGGAGCCAAAGACCAGAGTCCGGTGGAGACGCTTGGCCTGCAGGGCCTGTGGCAAGAATCAGGCTGAAAGTGGCTCTCTGACAACTCCCATGGGTCCTGGTTCCCAAGACGGCTGTTCTTGGGCAATGCGCCCCAGAATCGGGCTCCCTCCCCTCTGCTTCCTGGAAGACCTCTGGGGATGGAGCCCACCACCTGGGCAAGTGCCCTGACCGGGACTTGATGCTCAACCGCTGAGCCATGCTGTCTGAGGCCAAGGAGCCAAGGAAACCTGGAACTCTGGCGGCCATTCGTGTGGTGAATTGTAATGTATTTGTCACAGTCCCGGGAGTCTGGTGGCTTGTTCGGCGTGGCAAAAAGAGGCAGGCTACCGTTTTGCCCAGAAAATGGGGTAACATATTCATCACTTTCCACTTCTTACAGTCTTGGCAATGTGCAGAGACCAGGAGCGGGCCCTGTATGAATGGCCTCTGTGCATCACCACATAAAAGAAGGAAGTGTGTCAGTCTGCCCAGGCGGTAACTCAATTTCACAGAGTTGCTGATAAACAACAATTCCACCTCAAAGTTCTGGAGAATGGATGTCTGAGGTCATCCTTTTTTTCAATCCCTGGGCTCAACCCCAACCCCAGGATGTCTTTCCATGGATTGTTATTTATTTTTATTTTTAGTAAATGTATTTTATTCATTTTTTCCAGAGAGGAAGAGAGAGAGAGTAAGAGAGACAGAAGGAGAGAGACAGCGAGAGACAAAGAGAGAGACACATAGACACAAAGAGAGAAAAAGAGAGATGTAGAAAGGTCCATGAGACAGAAACATCAATGATGAGAATCCCTGATTGACTGCCTCCTGCGCTGCTCCCCACCTCCCCCCGCCACACACACTCCCTGAGCATGGAGCACAAATACTGGGCATCTGCTCCTGAGCAGAAGACCTCTCAGTTCCTTGGCTGACGCTGTATCCACTGTAACGGACCATCGAGGGCACAACAATAAAGGTTTTATAATACATAAGTAATAAAAGTAAGACTGGTATTTGTGAGTAAGGAAATTTGCTTACCCCCACCACCACCTCCTGTCTGGGTTTTCATCCAGACACCTCTTCACTGCAGCTCTCGGGCTTGAGGGACACTGTGGGCGTGGTCACTTTGCATCATAGAGCCAGCCACGCCCACAGCCAGGAAGGAACTCTCAGAGGTGTTGCCTAGCGACCAAGAGAGGGGAGCCAGAGGGTTCCTGTCCCTAGCAGGAATGGAAAGGTTTGGAGAGGGAGCTGAGGCTCTGGTCACTGCTGAGGGATCTGGAGAAATTCAGCATCAGGTGGTTCTTGGCCCCTCAGGTTGAAAAGCGGCGGGGTCGGGGGCCGAAGGCCAGCTCCTTGGGGGCTGGTTGCCAGGAGGGTGTCCGTGAGTCAGGTGAAGGCCTCAAACACCAGGGAGTGTTGGCTTTATCGTCAGTGTTACCGAGCTTATGAAGACGTTAATGAAGGATAAGCCAAAAGGCAGGGTTTGTTTGATCGCTTGGCCGGTGCCCTGCGGTTCAGTGCCCAAGAATCTGAGACACAGCAGCTTTGCCTGAGAGGACAGAGCGTTGGGTTTTGGCACAAAGTGTCCTGGGTTGGATTCCAGTCAAGGGCATGCACCTGGAAAGGAGGCTCCCCTCTTACTTCCAATGATAGCCCCTTGTTAGCCCCCCACCTTCCCAGGGGTTGCCGGGTGGAGCTAAATTCCGCCCCTGAGGAGGAGAGGGTAGCTGGGAATGTGACTAAAGCAGATGGCCCCGTGGGGTGCCAGGCATCCTGGCCTCAGCCAGTAAATGCTGCACCTCGCATCTTTTACATGCTCGAGTTGAAGAGGGTCAGTGGTAGCAGACTGGCTTGGCTCAGTGAGCAGAGCGTTGCTCTGAAGACTGAAAGGCCCCCGTTTCGATTCCCGTCATCGGCACGTGTGCAAATTATTTGAAGGAAAATAATGTATGTCCCCAGGAGGGGCGTGCGCCAGGATGCTGATCCAAGTTTGTCTCTCACAGGCATTTCTACCTCTCTGTGCTTCGCCTGCTTTCTGGAAAGGAGCAATAAGGCAGATTTTATTGTTGTTGTCGTTGATCTTGTTTTTTCTTTGTTTGTTTGTTTGTTTGTTTGTTTAGAATCCTTTCTGATCATTTCCAGACCCAGGACCTCTCCTCCCCTGTAGCCAGGCGCGAAGTGGGCAGCCATAGGGCCAGAGTCTGGTGGAGTCGCTCAGCCTGCAGGGCCTGTGGCAAGAATCAGGCTAAAACGGGCTCTCTCACAACCTGCATGGGTCCTGGTTCCCAAGACGGCTGTTCTTGGGCGATGCGCCCCAGAATCGGGCTCCCTCCCCTCTGCTTCCTGGAAGCCCTCAGGGGATGGAGCCGACCACCTGGGCAAGTGCCCTGACCGGGACTTGATGCTCAACCACTGAGCCATGCTGTCTGGGGCCAAGGAGCTCTGGACACCTGGAACTCTGCCGGGCAGTTGTGCGGTGAATTGTAATGTCTTCGTCACAGTCCCGGGAGTCTGGTGGTTTGTTCGGCATGGCAAAAAGAGGCAGGCTACCGTTTTGCCCAGAAAATGGGGTAACATATTCATCTCTTTCCACTTCTGACAGTCTTGGCAATGTGCAGAGACCAGGAGCGGGCCCTGTATGAATGGCCTCTGTGCATCACCACATAAAAGAAGGAAGCATGTCAGTCTGCCCCGGCTGTAACTCAATTTCACAGAGTTGCTGATAAACAACAATTCCACCTCAAAGTTCTGTAGAAGGGATGTCTGAGGTCATCCTTTTTTTCAATCCCTGGGCTCAACCCCAACCCCAGGTTGTCTTTCCATGGATTGTTATTTATTTTTTTTAGTAAATGTATTGTATTCATTTTTTTTTTCAGAGAGGAAGAGAGAGAGAGTGAGAGACAGAAGGAGAGAGACCAGGAGAAACAACGAGAGAGACACAGAGAGACAGAGAGAAAAAAGAGAGATGTAGAAAAATCCATGAGTTAGAAACATCAATGATGAGAATCGCTGATTGACTGCCTCCTTGGCTGCCCCTTCCTCCGCTCACCCCCCCCCCACACACACACACACAATCCCCCTGGGGATGAAGCCCAAATCTTTTGCATGTGCCCTTGAGCAGAAGACCTTTCAGTGCCTTGGCTGATGCTCTATCCTTTGAAATGCTCCATGTCGCGCAAAATAATAAAGGTTTTATAACACATAATTAATAAAAGAATGACTGGTCTTTTTGAGAAAGAAAATTCTCTTACCCGCCCCACTCCCAACCTTCTTTCTCTATTTTCCTCCAGGCACCTCTTACGTGCAGCTCAGGGGCTTGAGCGCGGAGGTGGCCTGGTCACATGACATCATGGAGTCAGCCACACCCACAACCAGGAAGGAACTCTAAGAGGCGTAGCCTAGTGACAGGGAGAGAGGAGCCAGAGGGATTTCTGCCCCATCAGGAAGGGAAAGCATTGGGGAGGGTGCTGAGGCTCTGGTCACTGCTGAGCAATCTGGAGAATTTCAGCATCAGGAGGTTCTTGGCCCACGAGATAGAAAGGCGGGGGCAGGGGCTTGGGCCAATTGGGGGCCGGTTGGGACGAGGGTGCCCGAGAGTCTAGAGAAGGGCTCAATCACCAGGGAGTCTTGGCTTTAGCTTCAGTTTTCCCAAGGTTATGAAGACATTAATGAAGGAAAACCCAAAAGGCAGGGTTTGTTTGTGTGCCTGGGCAGTGCCCTGGGGTTCAGTGCTGTAGAATCTGAGGCTTAGCAGTTTTGCCTGAGAGGATAGAGCCTTGGGCTGTGGCACAAAGTATCCTGGGTTGGATTCCAGTCAAAGGATGCTCCCCTCTTCCTTCCCATGAGAGCCGCTTCTTCGCCTATTCCCCACCCCAGGGGTTGCCAGCGGCAGCTAAAGTCTGCCCAGGAGGAGGAGAGGGGTAGCTTGGAATGGGTCTAAAGCAGATGGCCCTGAGGGGTGCCAGACTTTGTGGCCTCATCCAGTAAGTCCTGCACCTCTCACCATTTATATACTCAAGTTGACAAGGTTCAGCGGTACCTGACTGGATTGGCTCAGTGAGCAGAGCGTTGCTCTGGAGACTGAAAGGCCCCCGGTTTGATTCCCGTCACCAGCACTTACGCACCCCAGTTGCAGGAAAATCCTGTCCCCAGGAGGGGCGTGCAGGAGGATGCTGACCCTGACCCGAGGTTATCTCTCACAGGCACTTCTAAATCTCTGTGCTTCTCCTACTTTCTGTAAAGGAGCAATGAGAGAGATTTTCTTGTGCTTGCCGTTGATCTTGTTTTTTCTTTGTTTTTTGTTTCTGTTTATAATCCTTTCCGATAAGAGCCAGACCCACGACCGCTCCTCCTGTGTAGCCAGACCCCACGAGGTGAGGCAGAGGGCCAGAGTCCGGTGGAGTCGCATGGCCTGGCCTGTGGCAAGAATCAGGCAAAAACTGGCTCGCTGACAACCCCCACGGGTCCAGAATCCCAAGAGGGCTGTTCTAGGGTGATGCGCCCCAAAATGGGGCTCCCTCCCCTCTGGTTCCTGGAAGCCCACAGGGGATGAGGCCCACAACCTGGGCAAGCGCCCTGACCGGGACTTGATGCTCAACCACGGAGCCATGCTGACTGGGACCAAGGAGCCATGGAAACCTGGAGCTCTTGCGGAGAGTTGTGCGGTGAACTGTAATGTCTTTGTCACAGTCCCGGGAGTCTTGTGGCTTGTTCGGTATTCTGAAAAGTGGAAGACAACCTTGTGGGCTTAAAAATGGGACACCGTATTCATCTCTTTCCATTTCTGACAATCTTGGCAATGTGTAACACTGCTTGCTGTGAAGTGTTGCTTCTTCCTGTAGGGGCAACACTGCTTCCTCTGTAGGATACCTTCTTCCTCAGGGGCAACACTGCTTCCTGGGAGGATACCTATATCCTGTAGGGGAAACACTGCTTCCTGTGAAGGAAGCCATCTTCCAGTAGGTGCAACACTGCTTCATGTGAAGGGTTGCTTTTTCCTATTGGGGCAACACTGCTTCCTGTGAAGGATACCTTCTTTCTGTAGGGCCAACACTTTTTTTTATGGAAGCCTTTTCCTGTTGGGGCAACATTGCTTCTTGTGATGGATACCTTCTTTCTGTAGGGGCAGATATACTTCCTGTGAAGGAAGCCTTCTTGCTGTAGGGGCAATACTGCTTCCTGTGAAGGGAGCCTACTTCCTGTAGGGGCAATACACCTTCCAGTGAAGAAAGCATTCTTCCTGTAGGGGCAACTCTGCTTCCTGTGAAGAAGGCCTTCTTCCTGTAGGGGCAACACTGCTTCCTGTGAATGATCCCTTCTTCCTGTAGGGGAAACACTACTTGCTATGAAGGATACCTTCTTCCTGTAGGGGCAACACAGTTTCCTTTGATGGAAGCCTTTTACTGTTGGGGCAACATTGCTTGTGATGGATACCTTCTTTCTGTAGGGGCAATGCTACTTCCTCTGAAGGAAGCCTTCTTGCTGTAGCGGCAATACTGCTTTCTGTGAAGGGAGCCTACTTCCTGTAGGGGCAACACACCGTCCAGTGAAGAAAGCATTCTTCCGGTGGGGCGACTCTGCTTCCTGTGAAGGAGGCCTTCTTCCTGTAGGGGCAACACTGCACCTGTGAAGGATTCCTTCTTCTTGTAAGGGAAACAATAATTCCTGTTTAGGAAACCATCTTCCTGTAGGGTCAACACTGCTTCCTGTGAAGGAAACCTTCTTCCTGTAGTGAAATACTCTTGCCTGTGAAGTGAGACTTCTTCCTGAAGGGGCAACACTGCTTCCTATGAAGGATACCTTCTTCCTGTAGGGGAAATACTGCTTTCTGTGAAGGAACCCTTCTTCCTGTAGGGGGAACACTGCTTCCTGTGAAGGAAGCCTTTTTGTTTTGGTGCAGCACTGCTTCCTGTGAAGGGTTTCTACTTTCTGTAGTGGCAACACTTCTTCTTGTTAAGGATAAATTCTTTCTGTAGTGGCAACACTACTTCCTGTGAAGGATACCTTCTTACTCTAGGGGCAACACTGCTTCCTGTGAATGAAGCCGTCTTCCTGTATGTGAACCACTGCTTCCTGTGAAGGTTTGCTTATTCCTGTGGGGCAACACTGCTTCCTGTGAAGGATACCTACATCCTGTAGGGGCAACACTACTTTCTGTGAAGAAAGCCTTTTCCTGTAGGGGCAACACTACTTCCTCAGAAGGTAGCCATCTACCTGTACGGGCAACACTGATTCCTGTGAAGGATACCTTCTTCCTGTAGGGGCATCACTGCATCCTTTGAAGGAACCCTTCTTCATGGATATTCAGCACTGCTTCCAGAGAAAGAAGCATTCTTCCTGTAGGGTCAACACTGCTTCCTGTGAAGGAAACCTTCTTCCTGTAGGGAAACACTCTTGCTTGTGAAGTGAGACTTCTTCCTGTAGGGGCAACACTGCTTCCTGTGAAGGATAAATTCTTTGTATGGGGCAACAATGCTTCCTGTGAAAGATACATTCTTCTTGTAGGGGCAGCAAAACTTCCTGTGAAGGAACACTTTTTCCTGTAGGGGCAACTGATCTTCCTGTGAAGGAGGCCTTTTCGTGTACTGGAAACACTACATCCTGAGAAGAAAGACTTATTGTAGGGGCAAAACTGATTCCTGTGAAGGGTTCCTTCTTCCTGTATGGGCAACACTGCTTCGTGTGAAGGATTGCTTCTTCCTGTAGGGGCAACACTGCTTCCTGTGAAGGATACCTTCTTCCTGGAGGGGCATCACTGCTTCCTTTGAAGTAACCTGTCTTCATGGATATTCTGCATTGCTTCCTTTGAAGGAAGCCTTCCTCCTATAGGGGAAACACTACTTCCTGTAAAGGATTCCGTCCTCCTATAGGGGAAACACTTATTCCTGTGAAGGATTCCTTCTTCCTGTAGGGGAGACAATACTTCCTGTTTAGGAAGCCTTCGTCCTATAGGGTCAACACAGCTTCCTGTGAAGTAAGCCTTCTTCCTGTAGGGTCAACTGTGCTTCCTTTGAAGTAAGCCCTATTACTGAAGGGGCAATACTGCTTCCTGTGAAAGATACATTCTTCCTGCTGGGGCAAAACTGCTTCCTGTGAAGGATACCATCTTCCTGTAGGGGCAACACTGTCTACTGGGAAGGATACAGTATTCCTGTAGGGGCAACACTGCTACCTGTGAAGGATTCCTTCTTCCTGTAGTCGCAACACAGCTTGCTGTGAAGGGTTGCTTCTTCCTGTAGGGGCAACACTGGTTCCTCTGAAGGATGCCTTCTTCCTGTAGGGTCAAAAATGCTTCCTGTGAAGGATACATTCTTCCTGTAGGGGCAACACTGCTTCCTGTGAAGGAAGCCTTTTCGTGTAGGGGCAACACTGCTTCTTGTGAAGGAAACCGTCTTTCTGTACGTGCAACACTGCTTCCTGTGAAGGGTTACTTCTTCCTGTAGTGGCTGCATTTCTACTTGTTAAAGGATAAATTCTTCCTGTAGGGGCAACACTGCTTCCTGTGAAGGATACATTCTTCCTGTAGGGGCAACACTGCTTCCTGTGAAGGGTTGCTTTTTCCTATTGGGACAACACTTCTTCCTGTGAAGGGATTCTCTTTCTTGTAGTGGCTACACTTCTACTTGTGAAGGATAAATTCTTCCTGTGGGGCAACACTGCTTCCTGTGAAGGAAGCCATCTTCCTGTAGGTGCAACACTGCTTCCTGTGAAGGGTTGCTTTTTCCTATTGGGACAACACTGCTTCCTGTGAAGGATACCTTCTTCCTGTAGGGGCAACACAACTTCCTGTGAAGGAAACTGTCTTCCTGTAGGGGCAATACTGCTTCCTGTGAAGGATTCCTTCTTCCTGTAGGGGAAACACTGCTTCATGTGAAGGGTTACTTCTTCCTGTAGGGTTAACACTGATTTCTGTGAAGGATACCTTCTTCCTGTAGGGGCATCACTGCTTCCTTTGAAGGAACTCTTCTTCATGGATATTCAGCCCTGCTTCCTGTGAAGGGAGCCTTCTTCCTGTAGGGGAAACACTACTTCCTGAGAAGGAAGCCTTCTTCCTGTAGGGGGAACACTGCTTCCTGTAAAGGATTCCTTCCTACTGTAGGGGCAACACTGCTTCCTGGGAAGGATACCTTCTTCCTGTAGGGGCAACACTGCTTCCTGGGAAGGATACAGTCTTCCTGTAGGGGCAACACTGCTACCTGTGAAGCATTCCTTCGCCTGTAGGGGCAACACCGCTTCCTGTGAAGGGTTGCATCTTCCTGTAGGGGCAACACTGCTACCTCTGAAGGATACCTTCTTCCTGTAGGGGCAACACTGCGTCCTGGGAAGGATACCTTCTTCCTGTAGGGTCAACACTGCTTCCTGGGAAGGATACAGTCTTCCTGTAGGGGCAACACTGCTACCAGTGAACAGTTCCTTCTTCATGTGGGGGCAACACTGCTTTCCCTGAAGGATGCCTTCTTCCTGTAGGGTCAATACTGCTTCCTGTGAAAGATACATTCTTCCTGTAGGGGCAACACTGCTTCCTGTGAAGGAAGCCATCTTCCTGTACGTGCAACACTGCTTCCTGTGCAGGATTCCTTCTTCCTGTAGGGGCAACACTGCTTCTTGTGAAGGATACATTCTTCCTGTAGGGGAAATACTTCTTCCTGTGAAGGATACATTCTTCCTGTAGGGGCAACACTGCTTCCTGTGAAGGGTTGCTTTTTCCTATAGGGGCAACACTGCTTCCTGTGAAGGATACCTTCTTCCCATAGGGGCAACACTGCTTCCTCTGAAGGGCTGCTTATTTTGTAAGGGCAACACTGCTTCCTGTGAAGGATTCCTTCTTCCTGTAGGGGCAACACTGCTTCCTCAGAATGATACCTTCTTCCTGTAGGGGAAACACTGCTTCCTGTGAAGGATACCTTCTTCCTTTAGGGGCAACACTGCTTCCTGTGAAGGAGACATTTTTCCTGTAGTGGCAACACAACTTCCTGTGAAGGAAGCCTTTTCGTGTAGTGGAAACACTACTTCCTGAGAAGGAAGCCTTCTTCCAGTAGGGGCAACACTGATTCCTGTGAAGGATTCCTTCTTCCTGTATGGGCAACACTGCTTCCTGTGAAGGGTTGCTTCTTCCTGTAGGGGCAACACTGATTCCTGTGAAGGATACCTTCTTCCTGTAGGGGCATCACTGCTTCCTGTGAAGTAAGCCTTCTTCATGTAGTGGCAACAATGCTTCCTGTAAAGGATTCCGTCCTCCTATAGGGGCAACACTGCTTCCTGTGAAGGATTCCTTCTTCCTGTAGGGGAAAGAATACTTCCTGTTTAGGAAGCCTTCTTCCTGTAGGGTCAACACAGCTTCCTGTGAAGGAAACCTTCTTCCTGTAGGCAAACACTCTTTCGTGTGAAGTGAGACTTCTTCCTGAATGGGCAACACTTCTTCCTGTGAAGGATACATTCTTCGTGTAGGGGCAACACTGCTTCCTGTGAAGGATACTTTCTTTCTATGGGGCAACAATGCTTTCTGTGAAGGAACTCGTCTTCCTGTAGGTGCAACACTACTTCATGTGAAGGGTTGCTTTTTCCTATTGGGGCAACACTGCTTCCTGTGAAGGATACCTTCTTCCTGCAGGGGCAACACTGCTTCCTGTGAAGGATACCTTCTTCCTGTAGGGGAATCACTGCTTCCTTTGAAGGAAGCCTTCTTCCTGTAGGGGCATCACTGCTTCCTGTGAAGTAACCCTTCTTTCTGTAGGGGCAACACAACTTCCTGTGAAGGAAGAATTTTCGTGTACGGGCAACACTGCTTCCTGTGAAGTAAACCTTCTTCCTGTAGGATCAACACTGCTTCCTGTGAAGGGAGCCTTCTTCCTATAAGAGCAACACTGCTTCCTGTGAAGGATTCCTTCTTCCTATAGGAGCAACACTGCTTCCCTTGAAGGGTTGCTTCTTCCTATAGGGGCAACACTGAATCCTGTGAAGGATACCTTCTTCCTGTAGGGGCAACACAACTTCCTGTGAAGGAACTCTTTTTCCTGTAGGGGCAACACAACTTCCTGTGAAGGAAGCCTTTTCGTGTAGTGGAAACACTACTTCCTGAGAAGGAAGCCTTCTTCCTTTAGGGGCAACACTGATTCCTGTGAAGGATACCTTCTTCCTATAGGGGCAACACTGCTTCCTGTGAAGGGTTGCTTTTTCCTATTGGGGCAACACTGCTTCCTGTGAAGGATACCTTCTTCCTGTAAGGGAATCACTGCTTCCTTTGAAGGAACCTGTCTTCATGGATGTTCAGCACTGCTTCCTTTGAAAGGAGCCTTCTTCCTATAGGGGAAACACTACTTCCTGAGAAGGAAGCCATCTTCATGTAGGGGCAACACTGCTTCCTGTAAAGGATTCCTTCCTCCTATAGAGGCAACACTGCTTCCTGTGAAGGATTCCTTCTTTCTGTAGGGGAAACAATACTTCCTGTTTGGGAAGCTTTCTTCCTGTAGGGTCAACACAGCTTCCTGTGAAGGAAACTTTCTCCCTGTAGGGAAACACTCTTGCTTGTGAAGTGAGACTTCTTCCTGCTGAGGCAACACTGCTTCCTGTGAAGGATACCTTCTTCGTGCAGGGGAAATACTGCTTACTGTGAAGAATACCTTCTCCCTGTAGGGGCATCACTGCTTCCTTTTAAAGAACCCTTCTTCATGGCTATGCAGCACTGCTTCCAGTGAAGGAAGCCTTCTTCCTGTAGGGGAAACACTACTTCCTGAGAAGTAAGCCTTCTTCCTGTAGGGGCAACACTGCTTCCTGTGAAGGATACCTTCCTCCTGTAGGGGCAGCACTGCTTCCTGTGAAGGATTCCTTCTTTCTGTAGCGGAAACAATACTTCCTGTTTAGGAAACCAACTTCCATGTAGGGTCAACACTGCTTCCTGTGATGGAAATCTTCTTTCTGCAGGGAATACTCTTGCCTGTGAAGTGAGACTTCTTCCTGTAGGGGCAACACTGCTTCCTGTGAAGGATACCTTCTTCCTGTAGGACCAACACTGCTTCATGTGAAGGGTTGCTTCTTCCTGTTGGGGCAACACTGCTTCCTGTTAAGGATACCTTCTTCCTGTAGGGTCAACACTGCTTCCTGTGAAGAATACCTTCTTCTTGTAGGGGCATCACTGCTTCCTGTGAAGTAACCCTTCTTTCTGTAGGGGGAACACAGCTTCCTGTGAAGGAAGAATTTTCATGTAGGGGCAACAATGCTTCCTGTGAAGTAAGCCTTCTTCCTGTAGGGTCAACTCTGCTTCCTGTGAAGGGAGCCTTCTTCCTATAAGAGCAACACTGCTTCCTGTGAAGGATTCCTTCTTCTAATAGGGCAACACCGCTTCCTGTGAAGGGTTTCTTCTTCCTGTAGGAGAATCACTGCTTCCTTTAAAGGATACCTTCTTCCTGTACGGTCAACACTGCTTCCTGTGAAGGATACCATCTTCCTGTAGCGGTATCACTGCTTCCTGTGAAGGAACCCTTTTTCCAGTATGGGAAACACTACTTCCTGAGAAGGAAGCCTTCTTCCTGTAGGGGCAACACTGCTTCCTGTGAAGGATACCTTATTCCTATAGGGGCAACACTGCTTCTTGTGAAAAAAGCCTTCTTCCTGTAGGCAAACACTGCTTCCTTTGAAGGAACCCTTCTTTCTGTAGGGGCAACACAACTCCCTGTGAAGGAACACTTCTTCCTGTAGGGGCAATACTGCTTCCTGTGAAGGATTCCTTCTTCCTGTAGGGGAAACACTACTTCCTGAGAAGGAAGCCTTCTTCCTGTAGGGTCAACACTGCTTCCTGTGAATGATACCTTCTTCCTGTAGGTAAACTCTCTTGCCTGTGAAGTGAGACTTCTTCGTGTAGGGGCAACACTGCTTCCTGTGAAGAATACCTTCCTCTTGAAGGGGCAACACTGCTTCCTGTGACGAATACCTTCTTCCGGTATCGGAAACACAACTTTCTGTGAAGGGGGGAACACTTTCTGTAGAGGGAACAATGCTTCCTGTGAAGGAATCCTTTTCGTTTAGGTGCAACACTGCTTCCAGTGAAGGGTTTCTTCTTTCTGTAGTGGCAACACTTCTTATTGTTAAGGATAAATTCTGCCTGTAGGGGCAACCCTACTTCCTGTGAAGGATTCCTTCTTCCTGTAGGGCAAACACTGCTTCCTGGGAAAGAAGCAGTCTTCCTATAGGTGCAGCACTGCTTCCTGTGAAGGTTTGCTTTTTCCTATTTGGGCAACACTGCTTTCTGTGAAGGATACCACTTCCTGTAGGGGCAACACAACTTCTTGTGAAGGATCCTTTTTCGTGTAGGGGAAACACTACTTTCTGAGAAGGAAGCCTTCTTCCTGTAGGGGCAACACTGCTTCCTGTGAAGGATTCCTTCTTCCTGTAGGGGCAACACTGCTTCCTGTGAAAAAAGCCTTCTTACTGTAGGGGCAACACTGCTTTCTGTGAAGGAAGCCTTTTTGTGTAGGTGCAACACTGCTTCCTGTGAATGTTTTTTTCTTTCTGTAGTGGCAACACTTCTGCTTGTTAAGGATAAATTCTTCGTATAGAGGCAACACTGCTTCCTGTGAAGAATACCTTCTTCCTGTAGGGGCAACACAACTTCCTGTGACGGAACCCTTTTCGTGTAGGGGAAACACTACTTCCTGAGAAGGAAGCCTTCTTCCTGTAGGGGCAACACTGCTTCCTGTGAAGGAACCCTTCTTCCTGTAGGGGCAACACTACTTCCTGTGAAGGAAGCCTTCTTCCTGTAGGGGCAACACTGCTTCCTGTGAAGGAAGCCTTTTCTTGTACGGGCAACAAGGCTTGCTGTGAAGGATACCTTCTTCTGTAGGGGCAACACTGCCTCCTGGGATGATACATTCTTCCTATTGGGGTAACACTGCTTCCTTTGGAGGAAGCCTTTTCGTGTAGGGGCAACACTGCTTCCTGTGAAGAATACCTTCTTCCTGTAGGGGCAACACAACTTCCTGTGACGGAAGCCTTTTGGTGTAGGGGCAACACTACTTCCTGAGAAGGAAGCCTTCTTCCTGTAGGGGCAACACTGCTTCCTGTGAAGGAACCCTTCTTCCTGTAGGGGCAACACAACTCCCTGTGAAGGAACCCTTCTTCCTGTAGGGGCAACACTGCTTCCTGTGAAGGAAGCCTTTTCTTGTAGGGGCAACAAGGCTTGCTGTTAAGGATACCTTCTTCTTCGTGTAGGGGCAACACTGCCTCCTGGGATGATACATTCTTCCTGTCGGGGTAACACTGCTTCTTGTGAAGGAAGCCTTTTCGTGTAGGGGCAACACTGCTTCCTGTAAAGGATTCCTTCCTCCTGTAGGGGCAACACTGCTTCCGGTGAAGGAAGCCTTCTTCCTGTAGGTGCAACACTGATTCCTGTGAAGGGTTGCTTCTTTCTATAGGAGTAACAATGCTTCCTGTGAAGGATACCTTCTTCCGGTAGGTGCAACACATCTTCATGTGACGGGTTTCTTTATCCTATTGGGGCAACACTGCTTCCTGTGAAGGAAGCCTTTTGCAGTTGGGGCAACACTGCTTCCTGTGAAGGAAACCGTCTTCCTGTAGGTGCAACACTGCTTCATGTGAAGGGTTGCTTTTCCTGTAGGGGAAACACTGCTTCCTGTGAAGGATACCTTCTTCCTGTAGGGGCAACACTGCTTCCTGTGAAGAATACCTTCTTCCTATCGGAACAACACTGCTTCATGTGAAGGGTTGCTTCTTACTATAGGGGCAACACTGCTTCCTGTGAAGGATACCTTCTTCCTGTAGGGGAAACGCTGCTTTCTGTGAAGGATACCTTCTTCCTATAGGGGCAACAATGCTTCCTGTGAAGGATACCTTCTTCCTGTAACAGCAACACTGATTCCTATGAAGGATACCTTCTTCATATAGGGGCAACAATGCTTCCTGTGAAGGATACCTTCTTCCGGTAGGTACAACTGTGTCACCCTACCCAGGCTTTACACCCCACTCTGTGCTCCCATGAGTTATGCAGAAGACCAGTAATAATCTTATTAATTACTTGTTGGGCAGCCAGTGTTTTAACTGCATGTACTTCCCCCAAAAAAGCTATGAGGAAAGATACAATGAGGTATAGTTAACGTTTTCTAAGGCACACAAGTTAGGATTCAAATCATTCAGGTGTGAGTTCAGAATCCATTCCTTAGCAAAATTCAAGATGAATGGTAGATTTCGTTAAAACATAAGGGTCCTAAGGTGTGGTAGAATGATCAGCTGAGCACTTAGATGTCTTCATCTGGAGCTGTGAAGCTTTGAAAGTAGCGTGCCACACATCGCTCTTACAGCAGCCTGGCCAATTTCTTTGCTTGGGTCATGAATATTCAGTTTCATTATGTTGGAAAAAATAGGTGTAATTTTGCTAGCACAAATGAATACTGCATACCTACAACTAAAGTCTACATATTTAAATCTGGGAGTCACATGTAATAATATTCAGCAAAAGGTTAGCACTGATATAAATCTGAATCTCACTTAGTAATCTGTTCCATAATCATATGGCATGACTTCTTTACAACAGCGTTAACATGTGTATCAACCAATGTTCTAACTGTGCTAAGCCACAGACTAACTTTGGAAACATACTCTCCATAAATGTAAAATTAAATATATATGGTAAGATACCTCATTTTAACACTAACTTTAATATATGGACAAATGGAGAAGAGTTTAGTTATGCCAGCTGACCAAGATATCACAGTTAGATTTTCCATGGGGTACATGCCTGCGTTGCAGGCTTAATCCCAGCAGGGGGCAAAAAGGAGGCAGCCAATTGGTGATTCTCTCTCATCATTGATGTTTGTAGATCTATCTTTCTTCTCTAAAACCAATACAATTGTATGTATGAGTGTATGTCACCATACTATCTGTAGGGGAAATACAATTTCTTATTGGGGGAGGAATGCAACTTATTTTGAGAGAACCCTTCATCCGCAACTTCCTGTGCGGAACCCATCTTCCTGTAGGGGTAACACTCCATCCTATTGTCAAAATAGGACTTCCTGTGAAGGAACCCTTCATATATATATATATATATATATATATATATATATATATATATAGTTAATGAATGGTAAGCTCTGGGTGGTTTTGCTTAGTGGATAGAGCTTAGTACTGAGAAGAGAAGGGTCCCCGGTTCCGTTTGGGTCAAGGGCATGTAAGTTGGTTGTGGACACATCTCCAGTGGGGGATGTGCATGAAGCAGTTGATTGATGTTTCTCTCTCATGCATGTTGTGAATCTCTCTCTCTCTTTCTGTCTCACTCTCTTTTTTCCTTTTTGTAAAAAAATGAGTAAAACATATTTTAAAAAATAAAGATAAACACAAATCTATGTAAAATTATCCTGGGTTTGGAGGTAGAGCTGGAGGTTAAAAAAAAAAGAACACCATCAGAAGACCATGCTACACCCTGATTTCAGACTTCCATTCTACAGAACTTTGAGATAGAATTATTGTTTATCAGCCACTCTGTGAAATTGTGTTACAGCCTCGTCAGAATGGCATGCTTCCCTCTTCTATGAGGTGATGCAAAAAGACTTATCATATAGGGCTTAGACATGGTCCATTCTCATTGCCAAGACTCCTAGAAATGGAAAGAGATTAACATTTTACCCAATTTTCAAGCCAACAAGGTAGCCTGCCTGTTTCTGGAATACGGAACAAGCCATGAAACTCCTGGGACTGAGACAAAGACATTACTATTCACACCACAACAGGCCGCAAGAGTTTCAGGTTTCCATGGCTCCTATGGCCCCAGACAGCATGGCTCAGTGGTTGAGCATCAAATCCAGGTCAGGGCACTTGCCCAGGTTGTGGGCTCCATCCCCGGTGGGCTTAGAGCAAAGATAGAGGAGGGAGCCCAATCCTAGAGTGCATCACCCAAGAACAGCCTTCTTGCATCTCAGGACCCACTTGGAGATGTCACAAAGCCAGTTTTAGCCTGATTTTTGCCACAGTCCAGGCCAAGGGACTCCATGGGACCTCTAGTATTTTGGCTCCCCACTGTGGGTGTGGATATCCCCGAGTAGAGATCTTGGGTCTGACCCTTACTGAAAATTTTCTTTAAAAGTTTATTGCTTTTTTACAGAGAGTAGTGGAGTATAGAGAGAAATACCTGTGAGAGAGAAACACAGATTTTCTGCCTCCTGAACACCCACTACTGGAAATATGATATGCCCGCAAATAAGGTACATGCCCCTGATTGGAATCGAACCTGGCACCTTTCAGTCTGCAGCGGAAATGCAATTTCTTCTGTGAATCCCATCTGCTTGAAGGGGCAACATGCCTTTCTGTGGTGAAAATGGGCCTTCCTGTAGTCACCATACTATCTGTAGGGGAAATACAATTTCTTGTTGGTGGAGGAATGCAACTTATTTTGAGAGAACCCTTCATCCGCAACTTCCTGTGTGGAACCCATCTTCCTGTAGGGGCAACACTCCATCCTATTGTCAAAACAGGACTTCCTGTAAAGGAACCAATCTTCCTTTGGGGGAAACTGGCCTTCCTTTGGGGGAATTGTAACTTCTTGTGGGGGTCCCACTTTACTGTGGGGGATTAGGCCTTCCTGTAGAGACACTACTTCCTGTGGGGGAACCACGTTTTCCTGTGAGGTAATCCTTTTTCCTGTGGGAGAAACAACCTTCCTGTGCGAGAACCACACCTTCCTGTGGGGTAATCCTTCCTGTGGGGGAAATCTCACCACTGAGTAGGGAAATGCAAAGGGTGAAAGAATCTTCCTTTTGTGTAAACTAATCTACGTGTAGGGGAGCCCTTTTTTGTATGGGAAATGCAACTTCCTGTGTGGAACCCATCTTCCTGTAGGGGCCACATTCCTTCCTGTGGTGAAAACAGGCCTTCCTGTTAAGCAACCCTTCTTCCTGTGGGGGAAACAGGCCTTCCTGTGGGAGAATTGCAGCTTCCCATTGGGAACCCATCTTCCTGAGGGGGAGACAGGCCTTCCTGTGGGGGAACAATTCTTCCTGTGAGAGAACTCTTCTTCCCGTAACTCTCCTTCCTGTGGGTTATAATGTAACTTCCTGTGAGGGATACACTCTTTCCTGTTGTCACCATGCTGCCTGTAGGGAAAATACAATTTCCTGTTGGTGAGTAATGCAACTTTTTGTGGGGTAACTCTTCTTCCTGTGGGGGAATCAGAACCTCCTGTAAGAGTACTCTTCTTTTTTGGGGGGAAATGCAACTTCCTGTATGGAACCCATCTTCCCAAAGGGGCAACACTCCTTCCTGTCTTGAAAACAGGCCTACCTGTGAAAGAACCCTGTTTCCTATGGGGGATAAAGGCCTTCTTGTGGGGTAACACTTCTTCCTATGAGAGAACTCTTCTTCCTATGGGGTAACTCTCCTTCCATTGGGGTATAATGCAACTTCTTGTGGGGGACATATTCTTTTCTGTGGTCACCATGCTTCTTGTAGGGGAAACATACTTTCCTGTTCAGGAGGAATGACTTTCCTGTGGGGGAACCCTTCTTCCTGTGGGGAAAACTAATTTTCCTTTAATGGAACCCTTCTTCATGTAGGGGAAATGTGAAGAACCTGTGAAGAACCATCTTCCTGTAGGGGCAACACCCCTTCCTGTGGTGAAAACAGGCATTCATGTGCACAAGCCTTCTTTCTGTGGAGGAAACAGGCCTTCCTGAGGGGAACACTACTTCCTGAGGGAGAACTCTCCTTCTTGTAGGTTAGCTCTTTTATTCATGGGACATAATGCAACTTCCTGTGGGAGATACACTATTTCCTGAGGTTACAATGCTTCCTGTATGAAAAACACACTGGCTTGTTGGGGGAGGAACTCAACTTTCTGTCAGGGAAACTTACTTCCTATGGGGATAACTCTCCTTCCTGTACAAAACCCTTCTACGTGTAGTGGAAATGGAACTTCATGTTCGGATCCCATCTTTTTGTAGGGGCAACACTTCTTCCTGTGTTTTCAAATGGCCTCCTGTGAAGGAACCCTTATTTCTGTGGAAGAAACAGACCTTCCTGTGGGGGAATTGCAACTTCCTGTGGGAAAGCCATTTTCCTGTGAGAGAAACAGGCCTTCCTGTGGAGTAATTGCAGTTTTCTGTGATAACCCATCTTCCTCTGGGGGAAACAGGTCTTTCCATTTGGTAACACTGCTTCCTGTAGGTGAAGTCTTCTTCCTGTAAGGTAATTTTCCTTCCTATGGTGTATAATAAAACTTCCTGTGGGGAATACACAGTTTCCTCTGGTCACCATGCTTTCTGTATGAGAAATACACTTTCCTGTTCTGGTAGAAATGCAATTTTCTGTGGGAACCTGTCTTACTGTAGGGGAAACTAACCTCCTGTAGGGGACCCTTTATTTATTTATTTATTTATTTATTTATTTATTTATTTATTTATTTTTTGTAGGGGAAATGCAACCTGCTATGCAGAACCCACCTTCCTGTAGTGGCAACACTCCTTCCTGTGGTGAAAACAAGCCTTCCTGTGAAGGATTTTTTTTCTGTTGGAAAAACTGGCCTTCCTGTGGGGGAAGTAACTTCCTATCAAGGACCCATCTACCTGTGGGGGAAATAGGCCTTCCTGTGAAGGAACCCTTCTTCTTGTGGGAGAAAGAGTTCTTCCTGTGGGGGAATTGCAACTTTCTTTGCGTAACCCATCTTCCTGTGGGAAAAACAAACCTTCCTGTGAGAAAACCCTTCTTGCTGTGGGAAAAACTAAACTTCCTATGGTAGAATCACATCTTACTGTCAGGAAATCCTTCTTCTTGTGGGGATAATCTCACCATCCTTTTTGCGAAATACTACTTTCTGTGGAGATCACATCTTTCTATGAAGGAAACAGGCCTTCCTGTGGGGGAATAGCATCTTCCTATGGGTAACATCTATCTTTGGGAAAACAGTCCTTCCCATGGGTGAACACTTCTTCCTGTGTGAGAACTCTTCTTGCTGTAGGGTAACTCTCCTTCCTGTGGGATATAATGCAACTTCCTGCATTGGATACACTCTTTCCTCTGCTCACAATGCTTCCTGTAGGAGAAACACACTTTCCTGTTTGGAAAGTAACACAACTTTCTGTGGGAAAATCACACCTTCCTGTGAGGTAACCCTTTTTCTTATGTGGGAAATCAAACTTCCTATGGGAGAATCACACCTTCTTATGAGAGAATCCTTCTTCCTGTGGGTGAACTTTCCTTCCTGTGGGAGAAACTCAATATCTTTTAATGAAATGCATCTTCCTGTGGGGGATACACCCTTTTCTGTGGTTATCATGCTTCCTGTAGGGGAAACACACTTTCCTGCTGGAGGTGGAATGCAATTTATTGTGGGAAACTCTTCTTCCTGTGGGTGAAACTCAACTTCCATTAGGGGAACTCTTCTTTGTGCTAGGAGAAATTCAACTTCCTCTGCAGAACCCATCGTGCTGTAGGGACAACACTTGTCCAGTGGTGAAAACTGGCCTTCCTGTGATGGAACCCTTCTTCCTGTGGGGGAATCACACTTTCCTGTGAGGGAACCCTTCTTCCTGTGGAAAAAGACAAACTTCCTGTACGAGAATCACACCTTCCTGTAGAAGAATCCTTCCTGTTGCTGAGCTCTCCTTCCTGTAGGGGAAACTCAATATCATTTTGTGGAGGTGCAACTTCCTCTGGGGGAAACACTGTATCATGTGGTCACCATGCTACCTGTAGTGGAAAAAACATTTTTTGGGGGAGGAATGCAATTTCCCATGAGGGAACCCTTCTTCTTGTGGGGGAAACTCACCTTCCTGTGAGAGAATCACACAATCCTGTGGTATAATCCTACTTCCTGTGGGTGTAATCTCACTGTCCTGGGGGGAAATGAAACTTCCTGTGGTGAACACTTCTACCTTTTGTGTAAACTCACCTTACGTAGCAGAACTCTTCTTTTTGTAGGGGAAATGCCACTTTCTCTGCAGAACCCATCTTCCCATAGAAACAACACTCTCTTCCTGTGGTAAAAAGATGCCTACCTTTTAAGGACCCCTAGTTCTTGTTGTGGAAACAGGTGTTCCCATATGGGAACACATCCTCTTGTGGTAGAGCTGTTTATTCCTTGTACAGTAACTCTTTTTACTATGGGCTATAATGCAACTTCATGTGGAGAATACACTTTCTGTGGTCACCATGCTTCCTGGCAGGGAAAAACACTTTCCTGTTGAGGAGGATTACAACTTCCTGTTGGAGAATCACACCTTCCTGTGAGGCAACCCTTCTTCCTGTGGAGAAAACCAATCTTCCTTTGGGAGAATCACATGTTCCAGTGGGAGAATCCTCCTTCCTGTAGGTAAACTCTTCTTCCTGTTGGGGAAACTCAATTTGCTTTTGGGGAAATGCAACTTCCTATGGGAAACACTCTTCCCTGTGGTCACCATGCCTCCTGTTGAAGAAACACACTTTCCTGTTGGAAATGGAATGAAATTTCCTGTGGGGGAACCATTCATCCTGTAGGAGAAACTCACCTTCCTGCAGGGGAACCCTTCTTTTGTGTAGGGGATATGCAACTACCTGTGGGGAAAGCAACTTTGTGTAGGGGCAACACCCCTTCCTGTGGTGAAAATGGCTTTCCTGTGAAGAAACTATTCTTCCTGTGGGGGAAACAGGTCTTCTGGTGGGGGAATACTACTTCCTATTTGAGAACTCTTCGTCCTGTAGGGTAACTACCCTTCCAGTGGGGTATATTGCAACATCCTGTGGAGGATGCACTCTTTCCTGTGGTAACCATTCTTCCTGTGTTGGAAATATACTTTCCTGTTAGGGGAGAAATGTAACTTCCTATGGGGGAAACCTTCTTATGGGGGAAATTGATCTTCCTGTACTGGAACCCTCCTTTGTGTAGTGGAAATGTAACTTCCTGTGTGGAATACATCTTTTTGTAGCCTCTTGTTAAGGAACCCTTCTTCCTGTGGTGAAAACCGGCCCTCTTGTGAAGGAAACCTTCTTCCTGTGGGAAACAGGCCTGTGGGAAACAGGCCTTTCTGAGGGAGAATTGCAACTTCCTGAAGGGCCCAATCTTCCTGTTGGGGAATCAGGCCTTCCTGTGGGGGAACACTTTTTCCCTTAGAAGAACTATTCTTCCTGTAGGGTAACTCTCCTTCCTGTGAGATATAATACAACTCCCTGTGGGGGATACACTCTTTTCTGTGGTCTTCCTGTAGGGGAAACAAACTTTCCTGTTCGGGGAGGAATGCAATAGCCTGTGGTGGAACCCTTCTTTCTGTGGGAGAATCACAGCTTCCTTTGAAGGAACCCTTCTTTCAATGAGGGAAAACAAACTTCCTGTGGGAGAATCACATATTTCTGTGGGAGAATCCTTCTTCTGTAGGTGAACTTTTCTTCCTGTAGGGGAAACTCACTTTCCTATTTGGGAAATGCAACTTCTTGAGGGGAAAACAATGTATATCCTATGGTCACCATGCTTCCAGTAGGGGAAAAATACTTTCCTGTTAATGTAGAAATGCAACTTCCTCTTAGGGAATCCTTCTTCCAGTGGGGGAAACTCACCTTCCTGTACTAGAACCCTTTCTCATGCAGGGAAAATGCAACTCCTGTGCAGTACCCGTCTTCTTATAGTACCAACACTTTTTCCTCTGGTGAAAACAGGCCTTCCTGTGAATGAACCATTTTCCTGTGTGGGAAACAGGTCTACCTGTGGGGAAACACTTCTTCCTGTGGGAGAAGTCTTCTTCCTGTTAGTCTTCTATCTGTGGGGTATAATGCAACTTCCTGTGAGGGCTACACTCTTTCCTGTGGTCACATTGCTTCCTGTAGGATAAATTTACTTTTCTGATGGGGGATGAAGGCAACTTCCTTTGGGAGAACCCTTCTTCCTGTGCAGGAAACTGATCTTCCTTAGAGGAAATTGTAACTTCCTGTGGGTGACACATTTTCCTGTGGGAGAAACAGACCTTCCTGGTGGGGAACACTTCTTCTTGTGACATAAACTGGCATTCTTGTTGGGGAATCACACCTTCCTCTGAGGGAACTTCTCTTCATGTGGGGGAAACAAATCTTGTAGGAGAATCATAACTTCCTGTGGGAGAAACCTTCTTCCTGTGGGGATAATCTCACCATCCTTTTGGTGAAATGCAACTTCCTTTGAGACACATCTTCCTTTTGTGAAAACTCACTATCCTGTAGGAGAACCATTTTTTGTAGGGGAAATACAATTTCCTCTGTGAATCACATCTGCATGTAGTGGCAACACTCTTTCCTGCTGTGAAAACAGGCCTTCCTGTGAAAGAAGCCTTCTTGCTGTTAGGGGAAAAAGCCTTCTTGTGGATGAATTTCAAGATCCTCTGAGGAACTCATCTTCCTATGGGAGAAAAAGACCTTCCTGTGGGGGAACACTTCTTCCAGAAGAAGAACTCTTCTCTCTCTAACTCCTTCCTGTGGGGTATAATGCAACTTCCTGTGAGGGATACACTCTTTCCTGTGGTCACCCTGCTTCCTGAAATGGAAATACACTTTCCTGTTTGGGGAGGAATGCAACTTCTTTTGGGGGAACCCTTCTTCCTGATGGGGAATTACACCTTCTTGTAAGGAATTCCTTCTTCATGTAGGGGAAATGCAAATTTCTGTACAGAACTCATATTCCTGTAGGGGCAAAACTCGTTTCTGTTGTCAAAACTGTCCTTCCTGTGAAGGAAACCTTCTTCCTGTGAACGAAACAGGCTTTCTTTGGGGGAAATTGCAACTTTCTGTGGGTGACCCATCTTTCATTGGGGGAAACAGGTCTTCCTGTGGGGGAACAATTATTCCTGTGGAGGATACTGACCTTCCTGTAAGGGAACCCTTCTTCTTGTGGAGAAACCAAGGATCCTTTTAAAGAATCACACCTTCCCGTAGGGTAATCCTTCTTCCTGAGGGGGAATCTCACCATCCTGTGGGGGAAATGCATCTTCCTTTTGTGTAAAGTCAAGTAATTGTAGGGGAACACTTCTTTTTTGTATGGGAAATGCAACTCTCTGTGTGGAACCCATCTTCCTGTAGGGGGAACACTCATTCATGTGGTGATAACAAATCTTCCTGTGAGGGAACCCTTTTTCCAGATTGGGGGAGGGGAGAACAGGCCTTCTTGTGGGGGAATTGCAACTTCCTCTGGGGAACTCATCTTCCTGTGGGAGAACTTTTCATTCTGTAACTCTCTTCCTGTGTGGTATAATACAACTTTCTGTGAGGGATACACTCTTTCCTGTGGTCACCATGCTTCCTGTAGGGGAAATACACTTTCCTGTTGGGGGAGGAACACAATTTCCTTTGAAGAAATCCTTCTTCCTGTTTGGGAATTGCACCTTCCTGTGAGGGAACCCTACTTCCTTTGGTGGAAACCAACCTTCCTGTGGGAGAATTCTTTCTGTGGGGGGAATCTAACCATCCTTTAAAGGAAATGCAACTTCCTATGGAGAACGCATCTTCCTTTTTTTAAAAACTCACTTTCCTGTAGGGGAACCATTCTTTTTTGTAGGGGAAATGAAATTTCCTCTGCGGATCCCATATGTCTGTAGGGGCAACACTCCTTCATGTGGTGAAAAGAGGCCTTCCTGAAAAGGAAGCCTTCTTTCAGTGGGAGAAATAGGCATTCTTGTGGGAAAATTGCAAGTTCCTCTGACAATCTCATCTTCCAATGGAGGAAGCAGACATTCCTGTGGGAAAACACTTCTTCCTATGGGAGAACTCTTCTTCCTGTAACTCTCCTTCCTGTGTGGTATAATGCAATTTCCTGTGAGGGATACATTCTTTCCTGTGGTCACCATGCTTCCTGTAGAAAAAAAACACTTTCCTCTAGGGGGAGGAACCCAACTTCTTTTGGGAGAACACTTCTTCCTGTGGGGGAATCACACCTTCCTGTATGAAAAATGCATACTTCCTGTGTGGAACTCATCTTTCTGTAGGGGCAACACTCCTTCCAGTTTTCATCCAAAACAGGCCTTCCTGTAAAGGAACCCTTCTTTCTGTGCAGGAAACTGGCTTTCCTCTGGGGGAATTGCAACTTTCTGTGGGTGACCCATTTTCCAGTGGGGTAAACCGACCTTCAAGTGGGGCAACACTCCTTCCTGTTGTCAAAAGTAGCCTTTTTGTAAAGGAACTCATATCCCTGTGCAGGAAACTGGCATACCTTTGGGGGCAATTGCAATTTCCTGTGAGTGACCCATCTTCCTTAGGGGGAAACAGGCCTTTTTGTGGGGCAACAGTCCTTCCTGTTGTCATAACAGACTTTCCTGTGAAGGAACCTCTCTTCCTGAGCAGGAAACTGGCCTTCATTTGGAGGAATTGCAACTTCATGTTGGAAACCCATCTTCCTGTGGGGGAAACAGGCCTTCCTGTGGGGGAACACTTCTTCCTGTGGGGGAATCATACCTTCCTGTGAGGGAACCCTTCTTCCTTTGGGTGAAACCAAATATCCTGTGGGAGAATTACACCTTCCTGTGGGGTAATCCTTTCTGTGGGGGATAATCTCACCATCCTGTGGGAGAAATGCAACTTCCTGTAGTGAACACATCTTCCTTTTGTGTAAACTCACCTTTTTGTAGGGGAACCCTCCTTTTTTTGTAGGGGAAATGCAACTTCCTCTGTGGAACTCATCTTCCTTTCAGAAAAACAGCATTTCCTGTGTGGGAACACTTCTTCATTTGGGAGAACTCTTCTTCCTGTAACTCTCCTTATTGTTGTATATGATGTAACTTCCTATGAGGGATTAACTCTTTTTGTGGTCACCATGCTTCTTTGGGGGAAATACACTTTCTTCTTGGGGGAAGAACAGAACTTCCTTTGGGGGAACTCTTCTTCCTGTTGGGGAATCACACCTTTCTGTGAGGGAACTCTTCTCCCTGTGAGAAAAAAATCAGACTTCCTTTGGGAGAATCACACCTTCCTTTGGGAGAATATTTCTTCCTGTGGGGGAATCTCAGCATCATTTGGGGAAAATGGAAGTTCCCTTGGAGTTTGTATCTACCTTTTGTGTAAACTCACTTCTTGTTGGGAACCATTCCTTTTTGTAGTGGAAATGCAAATTCCTTTTGGATCCCATCTCACTGTAGGGTCAACCCTCCTTCCTGTGGTGAAAACAGGCCTTCATGTGAAAGAAGTCTTCTTACTATGGGGAAAACAGTCCTTCTTGTGGGGGAATAGCAACTTCCTCTGGGGAACTCATTTTCCTATGTGGGAAGAAGACATTCCTGTGGGGGAACATTTCCTCCTGTGGGAGAAATCTTCTTCCTGTAACTCTCCTTCATTTTGGGGTATAATGCAACTTTCTGTGAGGGATATACTCTTTCTGGTATCACCATGCTTCATGTAGGGCAAATAAACTTTCCTATTGGGGGAGGAATGCAACTTCATTTGGAGGAACGCCACTTCCTGTAGGAGAATTACACCTTCCTGTAAGAGAACCCTTTTTAAAGTATAGAAAATGCAACTTCCTGTGAGGAAACCAACTTCCTATATGGGCAACACGTCTTCCTGTTCTCAAAACAGGCCTTCCTCTGAAAGAACCCTTCTTGCTGTGGGGAAAACAGGCCTTCCTGTGATGAAATTGCAACTTCCTGTGGAGATCCTATCTGCCTATGGGGAAACAGGCCTTCCTGTGAGAGAACTCTCCTTCCTCTGGGAGACTTCTTCTTCCTATAGGTTAACACTCCTTCCTGTGGCATATAATGCAACTTCCTGTGGAATATACATTATTTCCTGTGGTCACCATGCTTCCTGTAGGAGAAACACTCTTTCCTAGTAGTGGAAGAATGCAACTTCCTGCTGGGGAACTCTTCTTCCTGTGGTGGAAACTCACTTTCCTGTACTGGATCCCTTCTCACTGTAGAGTAAATGGAACTTCCTGTGCGAAACCCATCTTAATAGGGGCAACACTCCTTCCTGTAGTAAAAACAAGCCTTCCTGTGAAGGAACCCTTCTTCCTGTGGGGGAAAGAGGCCTTCCTGTAGTGGAATTGCAACTTTCTGTGGGGAAGCCTTCTTAATGTTGGAGAAACAGGCCTTTTTGTGGGGGAATTGTAACTTCCTCTATGGAACTCATCTTCCAAATAAGAGAAACAGGCATTCCTGTGTGGAAAAACTTCTTCCTGTGGGGTAAACAGGCCTTTCTATGGGTAAATGGCAACTTACTCTGGGGACCAAATCTTCCTTTGGGAAAAGCAGGCCTTCCTGTGTGGGAACACTTCTTCCTGTAGAAGAACTCTTCTTGTTGTAACTCTCCTTCCTGTGGTATATAATGCAACTTCCTGTGAGGGGATACACTCTTTCCTGTGGTCACCATGCTTCCTGTAGGAGAAATACACTTTCCTCTTGAGGGAGGAACACAACTTCCTTTGGGGGAACCCTTCATCATGTGGGAGGATAGCATCTTCGTGTGAGGGAAACCTTCTTCCTGTGGGGGAAATTAAGCTTCCTGTGGGAGAATCACACCTTCCTTTGGAAGAATCCTACATTGTGTTGAAGAACTCTTCCTCCTGTAGGGGAAACTCAATTTTTTGGGGGGAAATGCAACCTATGTGCAGAACACATCTTCCTGTAGGGGGAACGCTCCATCCTGTGGTAAAAACAGGCCTTCCTGGGATAAAACCCTTTTTCCTATGGGGGAAACAGGCCCTTCTATGTGGATATTGCAACTTCCTGTGGGGGTCCCTTTTTCCTGTGGGGGAAACAGGCCTTCCTGTGGTGGAACACTTCTTCCTGTGGGAGAACTCTTCTTCCTGTAACTCTCCTTCCTGTGGGGTATATTGCAACTTCCTGTGGGAGATACACACTTTTCTGTGGTCACCATGCTTCCTATATAGAAAAAACACTTCCTGTTGAGGGCGGATCGCCACTTCCTGTGAAGGAAACCTGCTTATTGTGGGGGAAACTCATCTTCCTATACAGGAACTCTTCTTCATGTAGTGGAAATCGAACTTACTGTGCAGAACCCATCTTTTTGTAGGGGCAACACTCCTTCCAGTGGTAAAAATCAGGCTCTGTGAAGGAAGCCTTCTTCCTATGGTGAAAACCAGCCTTCCTGTGAAGGAAGTCTTCTTCCTGTGGAGGAAACAAGTCTTCTTGATTATGAATTGCACCTTCCTGTGGGGGATTCAAGCCTTCCTGTGGAGGGAACACTTATTCCTGTGGGAGAAGCTTCCTGTAGGATAACTTTTTTCAGATGGTGTATAATGCAACTTCCTGTGGGGGATACACACTTTTTAGTGGTCACCTTGCTTCCTGTAGTGGAAAGACACTTCTGGGGGGGAGGAATGCAATATCCTGTGGGGGAACCCTTCTTTTTATTGGGGAATCACACCTTCCTGTGAGGAAACCCTTCTTCTTATGGGGAAAAACAAACTTCCTGTGGGAGAATCACACCTTCCTGTGGGAGAATCCTTCTTCTGTGGGTGAACTCTTCTTCCTGCAGGTGAAATTCACTTTCTGTTTGGAGAAATGCAACTTCCTGTGGGGGAAACACTGTGTCCTGTGGTCACCATGCTACATGTAGGGGAAACACACTTTCCTTTTGGGGCAGGAATGCAATTTCCTTTTGTGGAACCCTGTTTACTGGGGGAACTCACCTTCAGTAGGGAACCCTTCTTTTTTGTAAGGAAAATGTACCTTCCTGTGTGGAACACATATTCCAGCATGGGACACACTCAATCCTGTGGTGAAAAGAATCCTTTCTGGGAAGGAAACTTTATTTTTGTGGTTGAAACAGGCCTTCCTGTGGAAGAATTGGGGATACACTATTGGGGATACACTCTTTCCTGTGGTCACCATGCTTCCTGCAGGGGAAACACACTTTCCTGTTTGGGAGGAATGCAATTTCCTTTTTGGAAACCCTTCTTCCTGTGGAGGGATTACACCTTCCTGTGAGGGAACCCTTCTTCTTGGGGGGAAATGCAACTTCTTGTGTGGAACCTATCTTCCTCAAGGGGCAACACTCCTTCCTGTTGTCAAAACAGGCCTTCCTGTGAAGGGTCCCTTATTCCTGTGTGGGAAACTGGCCTTCCTTAGAGGGAATTGCAGCTTCCTGTGGGTGACCCATCTTCCTGTGGGGGAAACAGGCCTTACTGTGGGGCAACATTCCTTCCTGTTATCAAAAGAAGCCTTCCTGTGATGGGACCCTTTTTCCCGTGGGGGAAACTGGCCTTCCTGTTGGGGAATTGCAACTTCCTGTGAGTGATCCACTTTCCTGTGGGGGGAACAGGCCTTCCTGTTTCAGAACACTTCTTCCTGTGGGAGAAACTGGCCTTCCTGTGGGGGAACTCTTCTTCCTGTGGGACAAACCAAAAATCTTGTGGGAGAATCACACTTTCCTCTAGAGTAATCTTTTCTGTGGGGGGAATATTAACATTATATGGGGGAAATGCAACTTCCTGTGGTGAAAGCATCTTCCTTTTGTGTCAATTCACCTACTTGTGTGGGAACCCTTCTTTTTTTGTATAGGAAATTCAAATTCATGTGCTGAACACATTTTCCAGCAGGGGAAACACTCCTTCCTGTGGTGAAAACAGGGCTTCCTTTGAAGGAACCATTTTTCATGTGGGGAAAACAGGATTTCATTGGGAAGAATTGCAACTTCTGGGGAATTCATCTTCTTATGGGGTAAACAGACGTTCCTGGGTGGAAACACTTCGTCCTTTGGGATAACTCTTCTTCCTGTAACTCTTCCTTCTGTGGTGTATAATGCAACTTCCTGTAAGGTATACATTCCTTCCTGTGGTCACCTGTAGGGAAAATACACTTTCCTGTGAGGAGAGGATGCAACTTTCTTTGGGGGAATCCTTCTTCCTGTGGCAGAATTACATCTTCCTGTGGGAGAATTCTTCTTCCTCTGGGGGGAATCTCACCATCATTTGGGGGAAATGCAACTTCCCGAGGTGAATGCATCTTCCTTTAGTGAAAACTCAACTTCCATGACCCAGGCCATGCGGGCCACCGACATCTTGCAGTCAAACATGACAGGCATCTTGGCGCTGAGCATGAGCCGGAAATGTGGGATCTTGGTGGCACCAACATCAGATACCAGGCAGTTTGATATGCAGGTGCCCTGGCACCATCGTGGGCAGGATGTTGTCCATGATGGTTGCCAGGTTGGCCAACCGCTGTTCAACAAGAGCCCAAACTGCCAGGAAGGGCTGAGGATCAGAAGACTCGAGAAGGGCATCCAGCTGGGCATAGCCATGGTCCAGCTGCTCCAGGAGGTCTCTGATCAGCAGGATATGGATCTTGGTCTGGGGGACACCCACCTTCTTTATGCACTGGAACTTCCAGGGGTGGATGAGCTGGAACATATTGCTGGGCAGCATCAGTGGATTCTGGTAGCCCAAAGTCAGGTCCTTGTGAAGGATCTCCATGTGGTATGAGCACTTCATCAGCAGCTCCAAGTGAGCATGATGGCACTTGAGCAGGTGGGAGCTCAGGTGGCAGGTCAGGAACACCTGCCGAGCCTTGCCGTGTGCTGTGAAGGTCCTCCAAGCCTCCGGTGTCAGCACCTGCCAGTTGTCAGCCTCCTCCACCTCCACCTCCACCTGGTCCAGGAAGGACTGCGGACTGTCCGCCTTCATGTTGTCCAGGGCCAGGAATGTCACTTGGAAGCTCATTGTCTGGATGGTGAGTGCAGAGTGAGGGGTGACTGGAAAAAGTGAAGCAGGCCTTCTGTGCCCACCAGGGGCTCACGTGTGTGTGTGTGTGTGTGTGTGTGTGTGTGTGTGTGTGTGTGTGATTTCAGGCCCATTTACCCCCACATGGGGCCTCCTATCATTCCTGGGAGGAGGACCATGTGGGGAGCACCTTTCTCTAGAGGAGGCAGTCTGGAGGGCTGGGTGGGCAGGCTGAAGAATCATTAAATGTAGGCATTTAGAGCCTTAGCTGGTTTGGATCAGTGGATAGAGTGTCAGCCTGAAGGTCCAGTCAAGCAGACATGGCTGAGTTGCTGAGTTGCAGGGGGAGTGGGAGTACAGGAGGCAGCCAATCAATGATTCTCTCTCATCATTGAGGGTTCTATGTCTTTCTCCTTACAATCAATGAGAAATGTATTTTTTAAAAGTAAATGTTTAGTGGCAAACACTACTGATGATTGGTTGTGAGGCAGGACTAAAACCAGCGCTGAGCGATAGGGCCAGAATGACTTGATCAGAAAACTCAATCACTGACCAGTTGGACAGCTTGGCAAAGGTTTCAGACCCTTGTTTGAAATGGGTTTACAGTGCTCCTCAGGACCAGGGAGATTCCGTGCGGTTCTATCTGAACAACACCAGACTCCCCTTGAGACACCACTTCACTGTAGAACCTCCACGCCTCACTGCTGATGCACAACAAAGGGAAAGGCCAAACTGAGGACAGTCCAGTTGGAGACTAGGACAACATGGGAGGCAGAATGGCCTTAGGCCACAACCCTGAAAAATAACCCTGCAAGTTCCCAGCTTCCCAACACTTGGCAGTCCTGGGGCCACCCGGGCCTTAAAGAGCCACTGACTCCCTAAGAGGCCCAGAGGCTGATGGCCTGTCAATCCCTCTTCCAGGTGAGCACCGAGGCTAAATGCTTTGCAACCGGCTCTCACTCCAGGTGCAAGGATGCCATGGACCCCACAGCCTAAAGCTCTTTGGGGGTCACAACTGCCACGGTTTCCAGTTCTGGGTGTCAGTGTGCCTCACATCTGCAAGCAGTCATACTGAGAAAGTTATACCCTGCCAGCTGCCGCTCTTTGGAGAAGAAGCCAGCATCCCTGGCTGCTGTCCCAGGTCCCAGCCACACGCAGGGTCCAGGCCTGACCCTGGCAGTCACGAAGATGGGTTGGAGTAAACTCCCAGCAGGGGTCACCTGGAGTCCTAGTGAGCCTCCTCGACCCCTATTTCAGCCATTCTGCCACTCCTCCCCAACCTCCCTGACACCTAAGCCCTTCCACTTCCGGATGCCCCAGGTATGAGGTATTCACCACCCCATCCCTCCTCCAGCCTGGTGTGCCCACTTGCCCTGACTCCCGAACCTCTGTGGGGGTGACTATGCTCAAAGCGGAGCGTCCAGTTTTTCACCCCTGGAAACCAGCGGTTGCCATGGGGATTCTGGGTCTTTGTGATGCCCCACGGCACCAGGGAATGAGGGCGGGTGGGCTCAACCCAGGGCTTAGAGAGCAGACTTTTTCCCTGGGTTCTGAGACTTGTGTGCTGTGGGCAGACCGCACGGGGGCGCTCTGGGATCCCAGGACCCCCACTTAAAGGAATCTCTGGCCTCTCCCAGGGTTCACCCTGCCAGTCGGCTCTTAGGAACTATCTGTGGCTTTGCTCTCTCCTCTGGGCCAGACCTGGGAGCCAGATCCGCAGTGGTTCCCTGCAGAGGAGAGGCTGAGTCTGGTCGACACTTGCTCAGACGGTTCTGGAGTCACCCGCTGGCCATAGCGCTTTCAAGGGAGGCTCCTGCTGCATCCCTGGCTGAGCACAGCTCAGGGAAGCCCTCATTGGAGCTGCGCTGAAGCAGGGCCATGGGCACTGGCAGTTGGGCAGTGCTGGTCATCCTGGTGAAGGTGCTGCCGGCTTTTTCTTTCACACTGGGACCCCATTCGTGTCTGGACAATTGGGGTCTCCAGGGCTCCTGCGCCCCTCCAAGATACTCTCAGCCTCTGGAGCCCCGCCTCTGGGACCCCTCAGGAAGCCTTGGTGTCAAACCTCGAGTGGTAGGTCTGACTTCCCAAGACACCCATTGCCCAACTTGGGGAGACTGAAGAGGCAGGAACATCCCAAACCATGCTTGTCTGCTCCTCCTGAGAGGTCAGTGTTGGGGCACCTTCCAGGATAGATAGACTGCCTGAGTCCCTTCCAGTCTTTTTGTGCCAGAGCCCGCCCACTGCACCCTCCCCACTTAGGAGTCCCTCTTGGGTAACTTCCATCAGCCAATTTGAGGTACAGGCCTGTTGCGCACCAGGGATGGAGGCGGAGAAGGGTGTGTTCAGGCCTGTCCTGTCCTCCTTGTCCACCCTGGGCTCTAACTTAGCAATGGGAGATGCTGTTATTCAGAGATCCCAGGGGCAAGGGCTCAAGGGTTTGGAAAGAGGGGGGTGCTGTCTGAAGATTGAGGGGAAAATGAAAGCCAGCCCTGCAGCCCAGAGAGGGTGGGGTACACAGCAGTCCTACCCCTGGACCTCTGCCACCTCTTTGGCTCAACCTGTTTTTCATATTCCTTGTTTCTAACCTAAATTTTTATCATTAAACTTCTGAGATCATTGTAAATCACCCCCAGTTGTAAGATGTAACAGTCACCATGAACCCACTCCCCATTTCCTGCAGAAGCTGTGTAAGATCACAGCAGGATGGTCCCAATAGGGGCCATTCCATGCCCTTCAACCTTGGCAGCCCCTGGTCTTGGTTTAGGCCCCTTTATAAGTGGAGGGCTCAGTGGCAGCCTTTGGGAACCGTGTCCTGAGCCCAGCTCCAGCCTGCAAGGATGTGAAGCCTACATGGTCCTTCCTTTTTGAGTGCTCCTCCAAGGCATAATCCCCCACCTGTTTTCTCTCTTGTCCAACTCTGCAGCCACCATGCTGAGTTAGCCTTGGCAGAGCAACCCTGGTCCCTGAGGGTGGTGAGCCCGGGAGGTCTCAAGGTCACAGCATTGACATGGGGACTGACCTGAGCATGGACACCCCCATCATGTATCCTCCACATACGTGAACCCATAGGGTGGTGACTCCTCAGCCTACATGCCAGGAGGCCCCTGCTCACTACATCACTGTGAACTCAATGTTCCTACAGAAAGGGAATTCAAGTTCTTGGAGAGATCACCACCATGCCCATAACCATTGAGTCTGAGAGCAGGATTTGAACCCCGTCATCTGAGCACATCCAGTTTTTGGAGGCCTCCAAACGCTCACACCCACACCCCACCACACCCCCACGGGGTACTGCCCGCCCCTTATGGCGATGCTAGAGCCAGAGGGCATGCCTGATGGAAGGCCCGGAATGGGCTTTGGGGGCCAGGGGTACTCCCTCCAGAGCCCTGGGCCAAGGACGAGAAGCCTCTTGCCCTCTTCACTGGGAGAGACTGAGAAGGGCCAGTGTTCTCTTGAGTTGGGAGGGGGTGCCCAATTAATTCCCAGCACAGTTTCCTGTCAGAAAAATGGATCTGCTCTGACCTTGAGGATGAAGGACAGGATATGTTTCCCTTGCATGTAGGAGGAATATGGCAGCCCACCATGGAAGTCTCTGTCTGGGTCTTTTGGGGGCTAACAGGAGGCCTGGAGCCAGGAATGGGAGCTAGCCCAGAGGTCTGAAGAAGGCGAACCCTGCCTGCCCTGGTGCACAAAGGAACGTGCTGAGTCCCGGAGGACCTGTAGCTCTGGGGAGCAGTTAGTCTTCTAGGAGGATGTGTCCAGGATCTGAGTGCTTGACCCTGAGCAGGGCCAGCATGAGTGGGGCCCTGGCCTGAGGAGGCCCTGTGCTGCAGGTCAGAGGCCTGGCTTCTGAGGAAGAGGAGCCATGTATCTAGATTAAGGGAAACACACCCACAAATCTCAGACTTGCACTAAGGGGAGCAGGTGGTGGTGGGGCTGCATGCTCTTCTAGCACACACAGGCCTCTCCAAGTGTGTGTGTCAGTATCCTCTCCTCACACCCCCAGCAGGATGAGTCTCAGCAGCCTGAGCTGCCACTGAGCCCTTGCCCCTTCACTTCACTCTGTGTTGCCACACCACAGTTTATGAATGGTATAAGCAGTTCCCCAGGAGTGTGGCGTGGGCCCCAGAGTCCAATGCACAGAAAAGGTTGCCTGCATCTCTGGGGCCAGTTTGACAATAGTCACACCTGTTTATTGGGACCATTCACCATAGAAAACCAACTTTTGGTCAGTTTTGCTTAGTGAGAATAATGGCAAATCAGTCTGCAGACTAAAGGTTCCCAGGCATAATTCTGGTCAAGGGCATATGCCTGAGTGGTGGGCTCAATCAGCAGTGTGGGGGCACTGCAGGAGGAGACCCATTAATGATTCTCTCTCATCATTGAGGTTTCTATCTCTCCTTCTCTGTTTCTCTCTGAATTCAATAAAAATATATTTTTTTAAACAAGAGAGCAAACTTTTGTGTGTACATAGAGTTCAAGGAGAGGAAGGAGAATTTGCATCCACCAGAAGAGGAATGTGGCCTCTGTAATGCCCTTGTGAGCAGGCAGACCCTCATGGGGAGAGAGCAGACTACATGTCTGAGATCCCACACACCACAAACAATGTCCTAGGGCCCCAGCCAAACCAGATGCAGAGGCCACATTTGCTTCATGGTGCAAGGAGTTTGGCCATATACCAAACTCATCCCCAAACTTTGTGTGCCACTGGGTTCATGTTCTTGGCAGAAGAGTATTGCTCCATGCTGCCTATGTCTGGGGGTTGGACATAAGGGAGGAGGGTGGCAGCTACCCCACCCAAGGCCATGCCCAGGACCTCACCCGTTTCCTATGGAGGAAACAGGCCTTCTTGTGGGGAAAATGAAACTTCCTCTGTGGAACTCATTTCCTACTTGGAAAACAGGTCTTCCTGTGCTGAAACACTTCTTCCTGGGGATAACTCTACTTCCTGTAACTCTCCTTCCTGTTGGGTATGATGCAACTTCCTGTGAGGGATACACTCATTCTTGTGGTCACCATGTTGCTGGAGGGGAAATACACTTTCCTATTGGAGTAGGAATGCAACTTCCTTTGGGGGAACCCTTCTTCTTGGGGTGGAATCACATCTTCCTGTGATGGAATTCTACTTCCTTTGGGGGAAACCGCAGTTCCTTTGGGAGAGTCACACCTTCTTATTGGAGAATCCTCCTTTTTTTCGGTGATCTCTCCTTTTTGTGGCGAAACTCAACTTTTATGGGGGAGAAAGGCCACTTCCTGTTGGTGGTCATCTCTTTTCTGTGGTCTCCATACCTCCTGTAGGAGAAACACACTTTCCTGTTCAGGGAGGAATGCAATTTCTTGTGTACGAAGCCATCTTCCTGTAGGTAAACCCTTTTTTTTGTAGGAAATGCAACTTTCTGTGCGGAACGTATATTTTTGTAGGGGCAACACACCGTCTGTGGGGAAAACTGTCCTTCCTGTGGGTGACCCATCTTCATTCGGGGGAAGCAGGCCTTCCTGTGGGGGAACACTTCTTCCTATGGGAGAGTCACACCTTCCTGTGGGGTAATCCTTCTTACTGTAGAGGGAATATCACCCTCTTTGGGGAACTAAAACTTCCTACACAGAACACATATTCATTTTGTATAAACTGAACTTCTATTAGGGGAGCAATTTTTTTATTGCACAGGAAATGCAATTTCCTGTGCAATACTCACCTTCCTATAGGGGCAACACTCCTTCCTGTGGTGAAAACAGGCCTTCCTGTGAAGGAAGCCTTCCTCAAGTGCGATAAACAGGCCTTCCTGTGAGGGAATTGCAAATTCCTTTGGAGAACCCATCTTCCAGTGAAAGAAACGGGCCTTCCTTTGGGGGATAACTTTTTCCTGTGGGAGAACTCTTCTTCCTGTCCTGTAACTCTCCATCTTGTAGGGTATAATACAACTTCCTGTGGTGATACATTCTTACATGTGGTCTCCATGATTCCTACAGGGGAAACATAATTTCCAGTTTGGGGAGGAATGAAAATTCCTGTTGAGGAACCATTTTTCCTGATGGGGAATCACCCCTTCCTCTGATGTTACCCAGACAGAAAGAAGGCTTCCTGCACAGTAAGGCCTTTTTTAAACAACGAAAGGAGTGTTGCCCCTACAGGAAGAATTCTTCTTCACAGAAATAAGTATTACCCCTGCAGGAAGAAGGCTTCCTTCACAGGAAGTAGTGTTTCCCCTATTGGAAGAAGGCTTCCTTCACAGAAAGCAGTGTTGCTCCTAGAGGAAGAATGCTTTCTTCACAGGAAGCAGTGTTGCCCCTACAGGAATAAGGCTTCCTTCACAGGAGTCAGAATTGCCCCTACAGGAAGACTTCCTTCACAGGAAGCAGTGTTACCCATACAGGAAGAAGGGTTCCTTCCCAAGAAGAAGGGATGCCCCTGCTGTAAGAAGGCTTCCTTCACAGGAAGCAGTGTTGCCCCTACAGGAAGAAGGCTTCCTTCAGAGGAAGCAGTGTTTCCCCTACAGGAAGAAGGGTTCCTTCACACGAAGCAATGTTACCCTTTCAGGAACAAGGTATCCTTCATAGGAAGCAGGGTTGATCATACATGAAGAAGGCTTTCTTGGAGGAACTAAGATAGCGGCAAAGGCAAAACACAAATCTTGCCGTCATAATCAGCAATTTTAATACTACAACTTAACGAAAGAACAAACACCTTCCAGAATCACCAGAAAGCTCGCCGAGTGAAAATTCCACAAATAAAAGTGAAAATAAGACACTGTGACTCGGAGGAGCAGTGGCGGACAGCGTTGAAAGATTCGCACGGAGAGAGGTTTGGAGTGCATGCCGCGGAGAGGGCGGGCGGCTGAAAACTGGCCAGTTTTCTCTAATGGGGAGACAAAGGCATCCCACTGGACTGATTCTCCAGCTCTGGGCAAAGTCCAGAGAACCCACTATTGTACGGGGTGAAAACTGGACAGTGGGAGGGCACGCCGAAGCTCGGGTGCTGCCGAGTCTCCTGGCTTGTGGAGAAGGCAGCTTCCGCGCGAACAGCTCGGCTGCATGACGGCGCAGAGAGCGCACCACGACTTGCCTCTCATTCGGAAAACCATCAGACTGCTTTGTTTTACGACCCTGGGTGAGACATTGTGCATGCAGACTCATTTTGGGAAAGTGAATTCCCCGTCAACCGGCAGCCGGTGGAGCTCCGCAGCGGCTCTCTCTCAGAGGTGCTGGTGGCCATTGCCCCCAGCACAGAGTCCCTGGGGCCACATAGGGCAGAGCTAACCCTGTCTGCTTGGCCCGGAGACTCCGCCCACCCAACCTGAGCACAGCTGAGCTTCACAGACAATTGGCCTGGAGGTCAACCCTCCAAGTGCTAACAACGATTAACTGAGCTTAACTTCAGCAAGACTGTGCATCCCATATCCACCTCAGGTAACCGGGGAGGCTGAGCCACTATCTCTAGTAGGAAATCTACCACACAAAGCTAATTGACCAACTCAGGGAAGCAGCCACCATGCAGCAACATGGAAAGAAATCAGATGTGAAAGAAATGGAGGGAAAAAAATGACTGGACATGGAATTCAGAACCACGGTTATAGGGTTTTTTAAGAGGCTCCAACAAAAGATCGAGGCCTATAAGGAAATAAGCAAGACCACAAAGGAAATGAATGAGTCCTACAAGAAAATGAACAACACCCTCAAGGATATAAACGAGAGCTGCAAAGAAATGATCAAGACCAACGTGGAAATGATCAAGATCAACGTGGAAATGAATGAGTCCTACAAGGAAATGAAAGAAACCCTCAAGGATATAAAGCAGACTCTCAAGGTTATGAAAAAGGACCAACCAGAAATTAAGCCTACACTGACTGAAACAAAAAATATTATACAAAGACCTGAAAGTGCCCTGGAGCACCCCAAGAACCAAGTTAAAGATTTGAAATACAAAGAGGTAAAATCCACTCAGCTGAAAAAGCAAGAAACCAAAAGAATCCAAAAAATTGAAGATAGTGTAAGGGGCCTCTGGGACAACCTCAAGCAGACCAACATCCGAATTATAGGGGTGCCAGAAAAAGCGAGAGGCCAAGACAATGAAGACCTATTTGAAGAAATAGTGACTGAAAACTTCCCACACCTGGTGAAAGAAATTGACTTAGGAGTCCAAGAAGTGTACCGAACCCCAATATATAGGAACCCTAAGAGGACCCCACCGAGGCACATCATAATTAAAATGCCAAGAGCAAAAGACAAAGAGAGAATATTAAAAGCAGCAAGAGAGATACAGTTGGTTACCTATAAGGGAGCACCCATACAACTGTCAGCGGATTTCTCAACAGAAATGATGCAGGCCAGACGGGAGTGGCAAGAAATATTCAAAGTGATGAACAGCAAGAATCTACAACCAAGATTACTCAATCCAGCAAGGATTTCATTCAGAATTGAAGGTCAGATGAAGTGTTTCGCAGATAAGAAAAAGCTAAAGGAGTTCATCACCACCAAACCAACATTATATGAAATGCTGAAAGATATTCTTTAAGAAGAGGAAGAAGAAAAAAGTAAAGATGAAAATTATGAACAACAAATACACATCTATCAACAAATGAACATAAAAATCAAGTGAATTGATAGGCTGTTGAACAGGATAGATTGGTGAATATAACAGAGACATGGACATAGAGAGGGAATGGACTGACAATTCTTGGGGAGAAAAGGGTTGTGGGAAGTGCAGCAAGAGACTGGACAAAAATCTAGCAACAACGGGAGAGGACAGTGGGGAGGGGGAGGTGAGGGTGGAGGGTTGGATTGGTACAGGGTGGAGGGAAGCTATAGGGGGATAAAAAGGGGAAACAATGTAATTAATAAACTGAACAATAAAGATTAAAAAAAAGAAGGCTTTCTTCACAGGAAGCACTGTTGACACTCCAGGAAATAGGCTTCCTTCAAAGGAAGCAGTGTTGCCCCTACAGGAAAAGATGTACTGCACAGGAAGCAGTATTGTCCCTACAGGAAGACTTCCTGCACAGGAAGCAGTGTTCCCCCTACAGAAAGAATTCCTTCACAGGAAGCAGTGTTGTCTCTGCAGGAAAAAGCCTGCTTTCTCAGGATGCTGTATTGACCCTAGAGAAGGAAGGTATCCTTTTAAGGAAGCAGTGTTGCCCCTACAGGAAGAATGTGTCCTTCAAAGGAAGCAGTGTTGCCCCTAAAGAAAAAAGGCTTCCTCCACAGGAAGCAGTTTTTCCCCTAAAGGATGAAGGCTTCCTTCACAGGAAGTATTGTTGCCCCTACAGGAACAAGGCTTCCTTCACAGGAAGCAGTGTTGCTCCTACATGAAGAAGGCTTAATTCACAGGAAGCAGTGTTGCCCCGATAGGAAGAAGGCTTCCTTCACAGGAAGCAGTGTTGCCCCTACAGGAAGAAGGTTCCCTACACAGGTAGCAGTGTGCCCCTACAGGAATAAGGCTTCTTTTACAGGAAGCAGTGTTCCCACTACAGGAAAAAGAATTACTTCACAAGAAGCAGTGTTGCCCCTACAAGAAGATTTCCTGCACAGGAAGCAGTATTGCTCCTACAGGAAGAAGGCTTCCTTAACAGGAAGCTATGTTGCCACTACTGGAAGAAGACTTCTTGAACAGGAAGCAGTATTCCCCCTACAGGAAAAAGACTTCCTGCACTGGAAGCAGAGTTGCTCGTACATAAGAATATTTTCTGAAGAGGAAGCAGTGTTGCCCCTAAAGGAAACAGGCTTACTTCAAAAAAAGCAGTGTTGCCCAACAGGAATAAGGTATCCTTCACAGGAAGCTGTGTTACCCCTACAGAAAGAAGGCTTTCTTCACAGGAAACAGTGTTGCCCCTACAAGAAGAAGGGTTACTTCACACGAAGCAATGTTGCCTCTACAAGAAGAATGTATCCTTCATGAAGCAGTATTGGCCCTACAGGAAGAAGGCTTTCTTCAGAGGAAGCACTGTGCCAGCTACAGGAAGAAGGGTTCTTTAGAAGCAATGTTGCCACTTCAGGAAGAAGGAATCCTTCATAGGAGCAGCGTTGATCCTACATGAAGAAGACTTCCTTCACAGGAAGCTGTGTTGCCCCTACTGGAATAAGATTTCCTGCACAGAAAGGAGTGTTGCCCCTTCATGAAGAATATTTCCTCCACAGGAAGCAGTGTTGCAACCTACAGGAAGAAGGCTTCATTCAGAGGAGGCAGTGTTGCCCCTACAGGAAGAAGGCTTCCTGCACAGGAAGCAGTGTTGTCCCTACAGGAAGAAGGCTTCCTTCACAGGAAGCAGTGTTGCCCCTACAGGAAGAAGGCTTCCTTCAGTGGAAGCAGTGTTGCACCTATAGCAAGAAGGCTTCCTTCACAGGAACAGAGTTGCCCCACAAGACGAAGGTATCCTTCACGGAAACAGTGTTGCCTGTAAAGGAAGAATCATCCCTTTACAGGAAGCAGAGTTGCCCCTCCAGAAGAAGGCTTCCTTCACAGGAAGCAGTATTGCCCCTACAAGAATAAGGATTTCTTCACAGGAAGCCCTGTTGCACTTACGACATGAACTCTTCATTCACAGGAAGTAGTGTTACCCCTACAGGATGTAGGCTTTCTTCACAGGAAGCAGTGTTGCCCTAGAGAAAGAAGGCTTTCTTGACAGGAAGCAGTTTTGCCCCAAAGGAAAAGGCATCCTTCACAGGAAGATTTCTTTCCCCTACAGGAAGAAGGCTTTTTTTCAACGGAAGCAGTATTGCCTCTACAAGAAGAAGATTTCCTTCACAGGAAGCAGTGTGGGCCCTACAGGAAAAAGCCTCCATTCACAGGAAGCAGTGTTGCTCCTATAGGAAGAAGGCTTCCTTCACAGGAAGCAGTGTTGCCCCTACAAGAAGAAGGTATCCTTCAAAGAAAGCATTGTTGCCCATTCAGGAAGAATGCTTTACTCATAAAATGGTTTGTTGCCCCTACAGGAAGAAGGCTTCCTTCACAGGAAGCTGTGTTGCTCCTACAGGAAGAAGGTTGCCTTCACATGAAGAGTGTTGCCCATAAAGGAAGTAGATTTCCTTCACAGGAAGCAGTGTTGCCCATACAAGAGAAAGGCTTCTTTCACAGGAAGCAGTATTGCCCACACAGGAATAAGGCTCCCTTCATAGGAAGCAGTGTTTCCCCTACAGGAAGAAGGCTTCCTTCAAGGAAGCACTGTTGCCCCTACAGGAAGAATGTATCCTTGACAGGAAGCTTTGATGCCCATAAAGGAAAAAGGCTTCCTTCACAGGAACAGTGTTTCCCCTACAAGGAGGAGGTATCCTTCACGCGAAGCAGTGTTGCCATACAGGAAGAAGCCTCCGTTTACAGGAAGCAGTGTTGCCCCTAAAGGAAGAAGGCTAACTTTACAGGAAATATTGTTGCCCCTACAAAAATAAGGTATTCATCACAGGAAGCAGTGTTGCCCCTACAGTTCAAGGCCTCCTTCACACGATGTAGTGTTGCCCCTAAAGGAAGAATGCTTTCTTCACAGGAAGATGTGTTGCTCCTACAGGAAGTAGGCTTCCTTCACAGGGAGCAGTGTTGCCTGCACAGAAATTAGACTCCCTTCACAGGAACAGTGTTGCCCCTTCAAGAAGAAGGTATCCTTCACCGGAAGCAGTGTTGCCATACAGGAAGAATCCTCCCTTTACAGGAAGCAGTGTTGCCCCTACAGGAAGAAGGCTCACTTCAAAGGCAAGAGTGTTGCCCCTACACAAAGAAGGCTTCCTTCACAGGAAGCAGTGTTGCTCCTACAGAAATAAGGCTTCCTTCACAGGAAACAGTGTTGCCCCTACAGGAAGAAGCCTCCATTCACACAAAGCAGTGTTGCCCCTACAGGAAGAAGGCTCCCTTCATATGAAGTATTGTTGCCCCTACTGAAATAATTTATACTTCACAGGAAGCAATTTTGACCCTACAGGGAATGGCTTCCTTCACAGGAAGCAGTGTTGCACCTACAGGAAGAAAGCTTCCTTCACAGGAAGTAGTGTTGCCCGTACAGGAAGTTGGGTTCCTTCACACGAAGCAATGCTGCCCCTACAGGAAGAAGATATCCTTCATAGAAAGCAGTGTTGACCCTACAGGAAGAAGTATCCTTCACAGGAAGCAGTGTTGCCACTACAGGAAAAGCAACCCTTCACAGGAAGCAGTGTTGCCCCTATAGGAAAAGGCATCCTTCACAGGAAGCAGTGCTTCCCCTACAGGAAGAAGGCTTCCTTCCCATGAAGTAGTGTTGCCCCTACAGAAAGAAGTTATACTTCACAGGAAGTAATTTTGACCCTACAGGGAAGTGTTTCCTTCACAGGAAGCAGTGTTGCACCTACAGGAAGAAGGCTCCCTTCAAAGGAAGTAGTTTTGCCCGTACAGGAAGAAGGCATACTTCACAAGAAGCAGTGTTGCCTCTACAGGAAGAAGATATCCTTCATAGAAAGCAGTGTTGACCCTTCAGTAAGAAGTATCCTTCACAGGAAGCAGTGTTGCCCCACAGGAAGAAGCGTACCTTCACAGGAAGCAGTGTTGCCCCTTCAGGAAGAAAGCTTCCTTCAAAGGAAGCAGTGTTTCCCCTACAGGAAGATGGGTTCCTTCACAAGAAGCAATGATGCCTCTACAGGAAGAAGGTATCATTCACAGGAAGCAGTGTTTCCCATATAGCAAGAGGCACCCTTCACAGGAAGCAGTGTTGCAACTACAGGAAGAAGGTATCCTTCAAAGGAAGCAGCGTTGATCCTACAGGAAGAATGCTTTCTTCACAGGAAGCAGTGTTGCCCCTACAGGAAGAATGCTTCCTTCACAGGAAGCAGTGTTGCACATACAGGAAGAAGGCTTCCTTCACAGGAAACAGTGTTGCCCCTACAGGAAGAAGACTCCATTCACACGAAGCAGTGTTGCCCCTACAGGAAAAAGGCTTCCTTCACAAGAAGTAGTGTTGCCCGTACAGGAAGAAGTTATACTTCACAGGAAGCAATTTTGACCCTACAGAGAACGGCTTCCTTCACAGGAGGCAGTGTTGCACCTACAGGAAGAAGGCTTCCTTCACAGGAAGTATTGTTGCCCGTACAGGAAGATGTTATCATTCATAGAAGGCAGTATTGACCCTACAGTAAGAAGTATCCTTCACAGGAAGCGGTGTTGCCCCAACAGGAAGAAGCAAACCTTCACAGGAAGCAGTGTTGTCCCTACAGGAAGAAGGCTTCCTTCACAGGAAGTAGTGTTGCCCCTACAGGAGGAAGGCATCCTTCACAGGAAGCATTGTTGCCCCTACATTAGGAAGGATTTTTTCACAGGAAGCAGTGATGCCCCTACAGGAAGAAGGCTTCCTTCACAGGAAGCAGTGTTGCCCAAACAGGGAGAAGCCTCCATTCACACGAAGCAGTGTTGCCCCTACAGGAAGAAGGTATCCTTCACATAAAGCAGTGCTGCCCCTACAGGAAGAATATATCCTTCACAGGAAGCAGTGTTGCACTTACTGGAAGGAGGCTATTTTCTCAGGAAGTAGTGTTACCCCTACAGGAGGAAGGTATTCTTCAAAGGAAGCACTGTTGCCCCTATAGGAAGAAGGTATCCTTCTCAGGAAGTAGTGTTTCCCCTACAGGAAGAAGGTATCCTTCACAGGAAGCAGTGTTACCCCTACAGGAAGAAGGCTTCCTTCTCAGGAAGTAGTGTTTCCCCTACAGGAAGACTGTTTCCTTCACAGGAAGCAGTATTGCCCCTACAGCAAGAGGGCTTCCTTCATATGAAGTATTGTTGCACCTACAGAAAGAAGGTATCCATCACAGGAAGTAATGTTGCCCCTACAGGAAAAGACTTCCTTCACAGGAAGCAGTGTTGCCCTTACTGGAAAAAGGTATCCTTCAGAGGAAGCAGTGTTGACCATACAGGAGGAAGGCTCCCTTCACAGGAAGCAGTGTTGAATCTACGGGAAAAAGGCTTAATTCATAGGAAGCTGTGTTGCACCTACACAAAAAGGCTTCCTTCACAAGAAGCAGTTTTACCCCTACAGGAATAATGTATTTTTCCCAGGAAGCATTGTTGCTCCTACAGGAAGAAGGCTCACTTCACAGGAAGCAGTGTTACCCCTATGGAAGAAGCCTCCCTTCACAGGAAGCAGTTTTGCCCCTACAGGAAGAATGCTTTCTTCACAGGAAGCAGTGTTGCCCCTACAAGAAGAATGTATCCTGCACAGGAAGCAGTGTTGACCCTACAGGAAGAAGGCTCACTGCACTGGAAACAGTGTTGCACCGACAAGAAGAAGATATCCTTTACAGGAACCAGTATTGCCCCTACAGGTACAAGCCTCTCTTCACATGAAGGAGTGTTACCCCTACAGGAGGAAGGCTTCCTTCACAGGAAGTAGTTTTTCCCCTACACCAAGAAAGGTTCCTTTACAGGAAGAAGTGTTGCCCAAACAGGAAGAAGGCTTCCTTTACAGGAAGCAGTGTTGCGCCTCCAGGAAGAAGGAATCCTTCACAGGAAGTAGTGTTGACCCTACAGGAAGAATGCTTCCTAAACAGGAAGGAGTGATGCCCCTACAGGAAGAAGGCATCCTTCACAGGAAGAAGTGTTGCTCCTACAGAAAAAGGCTTCTTTAATTGGAAGCAGTGTTACCCCTACAGGAAGAATGTATCCCTCACTGGAAGCATTGTTGCCCCTACAGGAAGAAGGCTCACTTCAGAGGAAACAGTGTTGCCCCTACTGGAAGAAGGCATCCTTCACTTGAAGAAGTTTTGCCCCTACAGGAAGAAGGCTTTCTTCACAGGAATCAGTTTTGCTCCTACTGGAAGGAGGTATCCTTCACATTAAGCAGTGTAGCCCCTACAGGAATAAGGGTTCCTTCACAGGAAGCAGTGTTTCACCTACAGGAAGAAGGTTTCCTTCACAGGAAGGTGTGTTGCCCCAACAGGAAGAAGGCTCACTTCACAGGAAACAGTGTTGCCCCTATAGGAAGAAGGTATCCTTCACAGGAAGAAGTGTTGCCCCTACAGAAAAAGGCTTCTTTAATCAGAAGCACTGTTGTCCCTACAGGAAGAATGTATCCCTCAAAGAAAGCAGTGTTGCCCCTAAGGGCAGAAGGCTCACTTCATAGGAAAGAGTGTTGCCCCTACAGGAAGAAGGCATCCTTCACTGGAAGCAGTGTTGCTCATACAAGGAGAAGGATCACTTCATAGGAAACAGTGTTGCCCCTACATGAAGAAGGCTTCATTCACAGGAAACAGTGTTGACCCTACTGGAATAATGTATCCTTCATAGGAATCATGGTTGACCCTACAGGAAGAAGGCTTTCTTCACAGGAAGCAGTTTTGCACCTACAAGAAGAAGGCTTCCATCCTACGAAGCAGTGTTGTCCCTACAGGAAGTAGATATCCTTCATAGCAAGCACTGTTGACTCCACAGGAACAAGGCTTTCTTCATAGGAAGCAGTGTTTCCCCTACAGGAAAAAGGCCTCCTTCACAGGAAGCAGTGTTTCCCCTACAGGAAGAAGCCTCCATTCACACGAAGCATTGTTGCCCCTACGGGAAGAATGCTTTCTTCACAGGAAGCAGTGTTGCCCCTACAGGAAGAAGGCTTCCTTCACATGAAGTAGTGTTGCCCCTATAGGAAGATAACATCCTTGAATGGAAGCAGTATTGCCCCTAAAGGAAAAGGCTCACTTCAAAGGAAACAGTTTTGACCCTACAAGAAGAAGGTATCCTTCACATGAAGCAGTGTTGCCCCTACAGAAGAAGGCTTCTTTCACAGGAAGTATTGTTTTCCCTACAGGAAATAGGGTTCCTTTACAAGAAGCAGTGTTGCCATTACAGGAAGAAGGCGTATTTTACAGGAAACAGTGTTGCCACGACAGGTAGAATGTATCCTTCACAGGAAGCAGTGTTGACCCTAAAGTAAGTAGGCTTCCTTCACAGGAAGCAGTTTTGCCCCTACAGGAAGAATATATCCTTCACAGGAAGCAGTGTTGACCCTACAGTAAGAAGACTTTCATCACAAGAAGCAGTTTTGCCCTTACAGGAAGAAGGCTTCCTTCACAGGAAGCAGTGTTGACCCTAAAGGAAGTAGGCTTCCTTCACAGGAAGCAATATTGCCCCTACAGGAAGAATGTATCATTCATTGGAAGCAGTGTTGACCCTACAGGAAGAAAGCTTCCTTCACAGGAAGCAGTGATGTCCCTAAAGGAAGAATGCTCTCTTCAACAGAAGATGTGTTGCCCCTACAGGAAAAGGCTTCCTTCACAGGAAGCAGTGTTGCCCCTACAGGAAGAATGTATCCTTCATAGGAAGAATGGTTGACCCTACAGGAAGAAGGCTTCTTTCACACGAAGCAATTTTTCCCCTACAGGATGAAAGCTTTCTTCATAGGAAGCAGTATTGCCCCTACAGCAAGATGGTGACCTTCACAGTAAATAGTGTTCCCCCTACAGGAAAATGGCATCTTTCACTGGAATCAGTGTTGCACCTACAGAAAGTAGGCTCCCTTCACAGGAAGCAGTGTTGCCCCTACAAGAAGAAGGTATCCTTCACAGGAAGCAGTGTTGCCCCTACAGGAACAAGCAACCCTTCACATGAAGCAGTGTTGCCCCTACATGAAAAGGCTTCCTTGACAGGAAACATTGTTTTCCCTACAGGAAGAAGGGTTCCTACAAGAAGCAGTGTTGCCAGTACAGGAAGTAGATATCCATCATAGCAAAGAGTGTTGACCCAACAGGAAGAAGGCTTCCATAACAGGAAGCAGTGTTGCCCCTACAGGAAGAATGCTCACTGCACAGGAACCAGTGTTGCCCCTACAGGAAGGGGCTCGCTTCACATTAAGGAGTGTTGCACCTACAGGAGGAAGGCTTCCTTAACAGGAATTAGTGTTTCCCCTAAAGAAATAAGGGTTCCTTTACAGGAAGAAGTGTTGCCCATACAGGAAAAATGCTTCATTTACAGGTAGCAGTGTTGCGTCTACAGGAAGAAAATTTCGTTCTCAGGACATAGTGTTGCTTCCTGCACAGGAATCAGTGTGCCCCTGCAGGAAGAAGGTTTCCTTCACAAAAAGCTGTGTTGCTCCTAAAGAAAGAAGATATCTGTCACAGGAAGTAGTGTTGCACCTACAGGAAGAAGGCATCCTTCACTGGAAGCAGTGTTGCCCCTACAGGAAGAAGGCTCACTTCAAAGGCAAGAGTGTTGCCCTACAGGTAGAAGGTATCCTTCAAAAGATGTAGTGTTGCCCCTACAGGAAAAAGGCTTCTTTAATCAGAAGCAGTGTTGCCGCCACAGGAATAATGTATCCCTCACAGGAAGCAGTGTTGCCCATACACACAGATGGCTTACTTCACAGGAAACATGTTGCCCCTAAAGGAAGAAGTTATTCTTCATAGGAAGAAGTGTTGCCCCTTCAGGAAGAAGGCTCACTTCACAGGAAACTTTGTTGCTTCTAAAGGAAGAAGTTATCCTTCACAGGTAGTAGTGTTGTCCCTACCATAAGAAGCCTACCTTCACAGGAAGCAGTGTTGCCCCTACATTAAGATGGGTTCCTTCACAGTAAGCAGTGTTGCCCCTAGAGGAAGAAGACTTACTTCAAAGGAAGCAGTTTTGCTCTTACACGAAAAAGGATCTTTACAGGGAGCAGTGTTGCCCCTAGAGAAGTAAGGTATCCTTCACAGGAAGTAGTGTTGCCCCTACAGGAAGAAGGTATCCTTCACAGGAAGAATTGTTGCCCCTACAGAAAAAGGCTTCTTTAATCGGAAGCACTGTTGCTCCCACAGGAAGAATGTATCCCTCACAGGAAGCAGTGTTGCCAATACACACAGAAGGCTTACTTCACAGGAAACATGTTGCCCCTACAGGAAGAAGGTATCCTTCATAGGAAGCTTAGTTGACCCTACAGGAAGAAGTCTTCCTTAACAAGAAGCAGTGCCTACAGTTAGTAGGTTTCCTTCACGTGAAGTAGTGTTGCCATTACAGGAAGAATGCTTCCTACAGAGGAAGCAGTGTTGCCCCAAGAGGAAGAAGGCTTCCTTAACAGGAAGCAGAGTTGCCCCTACTGAAAGAATACTTTCTTCACAGGAATCTTGTTGCCCTGACAGGAAGAATGTATCCTTCAGGGAAGGAGTTTTGCCCCTACAGGGAGAAGGCACGCTTCACAGGAAGCAGTGTTGCCCCTACAGGAAGAAGTATTTCTTCACAGGAATGACTTTTTCCCCTATAGGAAGAAGGCGCTCTTCACAGGAAGCAGTGTTGAATCAACAGGAAAAAGGTTTCTTTCACAGGAGGCAGTTTTGCCCCTACAGGAAGAAGGCTTCCTTCACAGGAGGTAGTTTTTCCCCTACAGTAAGAAGGTATCCTTCACAGGAAGCAGTGTTTCCCCAACAAGAAGAAGGCTTACTTCACAGGAAGAAGTGTTGCCCCTACAGGAAGTAGGCTCCCTTCACTGGATGCAGTATTGCTCCTACAGGAATAAGTATTCCTTCACAAAAAGCACTATTGCCCTTATGGGAAGAAGGATTCCTTCACAGGAAGTACTGAGGCCCCTACAGGAAGTAGTCTTCCATTGCAGGAAGCAGTGTAGACTCCAGGAGAAGAAGGCTTTCTTCACAGGAAGGAGTTTTGCCACAAAGAAAAAGGCATCATTACCAGGAAGCATTGTTTCCCCTACAGGAAAAAGGCTTCTTTCAATGGAAGCAGTATTGCCCCTACAAGATGAAGATTTCCTTCACAGGAAGCATTGTTGCCCGCACAGGAATAAGGCTCCCTTCACAGTACGCAGTGTTGACCCTACAGGAAGAAGGCTTCCTTCACAGGAAGCAGTATTGCCCTTACAGGAAGAAGGGTTACTGCACAGGAAGCAGTGTTGCCCCTACAAGAAGAAGGTTTCCTTCACAGAAAGTAGTGTTTCCATTACAGGAAGAATGATTCCTAAACAGGAAATACTGTTGCCCCTATATGAATAAGGCTTCCATCACAGGAATCAGTGTTGCCTCTACAGATAGAAGTATTCCTTCACAGGAAGCGGTGTTGCCCCTACAGAGGAAGTATTCCTTCACAGGAAGCAGTGTTGCCCCCACAGCAAAAGGCTTCCTTCACATGAAGCAGTGTTGCCCCGACAGGAAGAATGCTTTATTCACAGAAAGCACTGTTGCCCCTGAGGAAGAAGGTATCCTTCACAGGAAGCAGTGCAGCGCCTACAGGATGAAGCCTCTCTTCACAGGAAGCAGTGTTGCCCCTTCAGAAACAAGGCTTCCTTCACAGGAAGCAGTGTTGCCCCTACAGAAGAAGGCTTCATTCACAGGAAGCAGTGTTGCCCCTACAGGAAAAATGCTTTCTTCACCGGAAGATGTGTTGCCCCTACAGGAAGAAGGCTTCCTTCACAGGAAGCAATGTTGCTCCCACACGAAGAAGGTAGCCTTCTCATGAAGCAGTGTTGCTGCTACAGAAAGAAGTATCCTTCACAGGAAGCAGTGTTGCCCAAACAGGAAGAAGCCTCCATTCACACGAAGCAGTGTTGCTTCTACAGGAAGTTGTGTTCCTTCACACGAAGCAATGCTGCCCCTACAGGAAGAATATATCCTTCAAAGCAAGTATTGTTGCCCCTACAGGAAGAAGGCCTCCTTCACAGGAAGCAGTGTTGCCCATACAGGAAGAAGGCCTCCTTCCAAGGAAGCAGTGTTGCCCCTACAGGAAGAAGGTATCATTCACAGGTAACAGTGATGCCCCTACAGGAACATGCCTGCATTCACAGAAGCATTGTTGCCGCTACAGGAAAAAGCCCCCTTCACAGGAAGCAGTGTTGCCCCTTCCAGAAGAATACTTCATTCACAGGAAGGGGTGTTGCTCCTACAGGAAGAAGGCATCTTTCACATGAAGCAGTATTGCCCCTACAGGAATAAGGGTTCCTGCTCAGGAAGCACCATTGCCCTTTCCTAAGAAGGCTTCCTTCGCAGGAAGTATTGTTGCCCCTATATGAAGTAGGCTTCCTACACATGAAGCAGTTTTGCCTCAAAAGAGAAGACATCCTTCAAAGGAAGCATTGATGCTTCTATAGGAAAAAGACTTCCCTAAATGAAAGCAGTATTGCTCCTAAAAGAAGATTTCCTTCACAGGAAGCAGTGTCACCTGCACAGGAATAAGACTCCCGTCACAGGAAGCAGTGTTGTCCCTACAGGAAGAAGGCTTCCTTCACAGGAAGCAGTGTTGCGCCTACAGGAACTAGGTTTCCTTCACAGAAAGTAATGTTGCCCTTACAAGAAGAATACATCCTACACAGGAAGGAGTGTTGCCCCTACAGGAAGAAGGCTTCCTTCACAGGAAGCAATGTTGCCCCTACAGCAAGAATGCTTTCCTCACAGGAAGTAGTGTTGCCCCTACAGGAAGAATGTATCCTTCACAGGAAGGTGTGTTGCCCCTACAGGAAGAAGGCTCCCTTCACAGGAAGCAGTGTTGACACTACAGGAAAAAGGTTTCTTTCACAGGATGCAGTATTGCCCCTACAGGAAGAAGGCCTCCTTCACAGGAGGCAGTGTTGCCCCTACAGGAAGAAGTGTTCATTCACAGGAAGCAGTGTTGCCCCTACAAGAAGAATGTATCCTTCACAGGAAGCAGAGTTGCCCCTACAGGATGAAGGCTCACTTCACAGGAAGCAGTGTTGCCCCTACAGGAAGAAGGTGTCCTTCACAGGAAGCAAATTGGCCCCTACAGGAAGAAGCCTCCCTTCACAGGAAGCAGTGTTGCCCCTACAGGAAGAAGGTGTCCTTCACAGGAAGCAGTGTTGCCCCTACAGGAAGAAGCCTCCCTTCACAGGAAGCAGTGTTGCCCCTACAGGAAGAATGCTTCCTTCACATGAAGCAGTGTTGCCCCTACAGGAAGAGGATACCTTTCACAGAAAGCAGTATTGCCCTACAGGAGTAAGTGTTCCTTCACAGGAAGCACTGTTGCCCTTACGGGAAGAAGGATTTCTTCACAGGAAGTACTGTGGCCCCTATAGGAAGTAGGCTTCATTCGCAAGAAGCAGTGTTGCCTCTAGGAGAAGAAGGCATTCTTCACAAGTAGGAGTTTTGCCTCTACAGGAAGAAGGTTTCCTTCACAGGAAGTAGTGTGGCTGTTACAGAAAGAATGCTTCCAACACAGGAAGGAGTGTTGCCTCCAGAGGAAGAAAGCTTCGTTCACAGGAAGTAGTGTTGCCCCAACAGGAAGAACGCATTCTTCACAGGAATTATTGTTGCCCCTACAGGAAGAATGCATCCTTCACAGGAAGGAGTTTTGCCGCTGCAGGGAGAAGTCTTTATTCACAGGAAGGAGTTTGTCCCCTACAGGAAGAAGGCACTCTTCACAGGAAACAGTGTTGAATCAACAGTAAAAAGGTTTCTTTCACAAGATGCAGTATTGCCCTTACAGGAAGAAGGCTTCCTTCACAGGAAGCAGAGTTGCCACTACAGGAAGAAGCCGCCCTTCATAAGAAGCAGTGTTGCACCTACAGGAAGAATACTTCCTTCACAGAAAGGAGTTTCGCCCTTACAAGAGGAAGGCATCTTTCACAGAAAGCAGTATTGCCCCTACAGGAATAAGTATTCCTTCACCGGAAGCACTGTTGCCCTTACGGGGAGAATGATTCCTTCACATGAAGTACTGTGGCCCCTACAGGAAGTAGGCTTCCTTCACAAGAAGCAGTGTTGCCTCCAGGAGAAGAAGGCTTTCTTCATAGGAAGGAGTTTTGCCCTAAAGGAAAAGGCATCATTGACAGGAAGCATTGTTTCCCCTACAGGAAAAAGGCTTTTTTCAACGGAAGCAGTATTGCACCGACAGGAAGAAGGTACTCTTCACAGGAAGCAGTGTTCAATTTACAGAAAAAAGGCTTCTTTCACTGGATATAGTATTGTCCCTACAAGAACAAGCATCCTTTAGAGGAAGCAGTGTTGCCCCTACAGGAAGAAGCCTCCCTTCACACGAAGCAGTTCTGCCCCTACAGGATGAAGATATCCTTAACAGGAAGCACTTTTGACCTAGAGGAAGGCTCTCGTCACTGGAAGCTGTGTTGAATTTACAGAAAAGAGATTTGTTTCACAGTATACGGTGTTGCAGCTAAAGGAAAAAGGCTTCCTTCACAGGAAGGTGTGTTGTCCCTACCGGAAGAAGGACTCATTCACCGGAAGGAGTGTTGTCAATACAGGAAGAAGGTATCCTTCACAGGAAACAGTGTTGCCCTCCAGAAGAAGCATTCCTACCCACGAAGCAGTGTTGCCCCTACAGGAAGAAGCCTCCCTTCACACGAAGCAGTGCTTCCCCTACAGGATGAAGATATCCTTAACAGAAAGCAGTTTTGCCCCTAGAGGAAGGCTCTCTTCACTGGAAGCAGTGTTGAATTTACAGGAAAAAGGTTTCTTTCACAGTATACGGTGTTGCAGCTAAAGGAAAAAGGCTTCCTTCACAGGAAGGAGTGTTGTCCCTACAGGAAGGATTCATTCACAGGAAGGAGTGTTGTCAATACAGGAAGAAGGTATCCTTCACAGGAAACAGTGTTGCCCTCCAGGAAGAAGGATTCCTACCCAAGAAGCAGTGTTGCCCCTACAGGAAGAAGTCCCCCTTCACAGGAAGCAGTGTTGCCCCTGGAGGAATGAGGCTCACTTAATAGGAAACAACGTTGCTCCTACAGGAAGAAATCTTCCTTTACAGGAAGCAGTGTTGCCCCTACAAGAACAAGATATCCTTCACAGGAAGCAGTGTTGCCCCTCCAGGAAGAAGGCTTCCTTCACAAGAGGCAATGTTGGCCCTATAGGAAGAATGTATCCATCAAAGGAAGTGCTGTTGCCCCTACAGGAAGAGGAGTCTTTCACTGGAAGCAGAGCAGTGTTGCTCCTACAGGAAGAATGATTTATTCACAGGAAGCAGTGTTGTCAATACAGGAAGAAGGTATCCTTCACAGGAAGCAATGTTTCCCTCCAGGAAGAAGGATTAATACCCACAAAGCAGTGTTGCCCCTACAGGAAGAAGGTATCCTTCACAGGAAGCAGTGATGCCCCTACAGGAAGAAGGCTTTTTTCACAGGAAGCAGTGTTGAATCTAAAGAAAAGAGGTTTCTTTCACAGGATGCAGTATTGCCACTACAGGAAGACTGCTTCCTTCACAGGAAGCCGGGTTGCCCGTACAGGAAGAATATTTCCTGTACCTAAAGCATTGTTGGCCCTATAGGAAGAAGATTTCCTTCACAGGAAGCAGTGTTGCAAGCACAGGAATAAGGCTCCCTTCCCAGAGTGCAGTGTTGGCCCTACTGGAAGAAGGCTTCCTTCACAGAAAGCAGTGTTGCCCCTTTAGGAAGAATGTATCTATCCCACGAAGCAGTGTTGCCCCTACAAGAAGAAGGCTCACTTCACAGGAAACAGTGTTGCTTCTAAAGGAAGAAGTTATCCTTCACAGGAAGTAGTGTTGCCCCTACAGGAAGAAGTCACCCTTCGCAGGAAACAGTGTTGCCCCTACAGGAAGAAGGTATCCTTCACAGGAAGCAGTGTTGCCCCTACAGGAACAAGCTTCCCTTTACAGGAAGCAGTGTTGCTCCTACAGGAAGAAGATATCCTTCACAGGAAGCAGTGTTGCCCCTACAGGAAGAAGGATTCCTTCACAGGAGGCAATGTTGCCCCTACATGAAGAATGTACACATCACAGGAAGCAGTGTAGTGCCTGCAGGTAAAAGGCTTTCTCCAAAAAAGCAGTGTTGCGCTACAGGAAGAATGTATCCATCACAGGAAACAGGGTTGCTTCTAAAGGCAGAAGTTTTCCTTCGCAGGAAGAAGTTTTGCACCTATAAGAAGAAGGGACTCTTCACGGGAAGCAGCGTTAAATCTTCAGAAAAAAGGCTTCTTTTACTGGATGCAGTATTGTCCCTACAAGAACAAGCATCCTTCAGAAGAAGCAGTGTTGCCCCTACAGGAAGAAGGTTTCCTTCACAGGAAGCAGTGTTGTCCCTACAGGAAGAAGCCTCCCTTCACACGAAGCAGTTTTGCCCCTACAGGAGGAAGGCTTTCTTCACAGGAAGCTGTGTTGCCCCTAGAGGAAGGCTCTCTTCACTGGAAACAGTGTTGAATTTACAGGAAAAGTTTCTTTCACATGATATGGTGTTGCAGCTACAGGAAAAAGGCTTCCTTCACAGGAAGGAGTGTTGTCCCTCCAGCAAGAAGGATTCATTCACAGGAAGGAGTGTTGTCAATACAGGAAGAAGGTATCCTTCACAGAAAACAGTGTTGCCCTCCAGGAAGAAGGATTCCTACCCACAAAGCAGTGTTGCCCCTACAGGAAGAAGTCCCCCGTCACAGGAATTAGTTTTGTACCTGGAGGAATGAGGCTCACTTAACAGAAAACAACGTTGGCCCTACAGGAAGAAGGTAACCTTCACAGGAAGCAGTGTTGCCTCTACAGGAAGAAGGCTTCCTTCACAGGAAGTAGTGTTTCCTCTATAGGAAGAAGGTATCCTTCACAGGAAGCAGTGTTGCCCATACAGGAAGAAGGGTTCCTTGACAGGAAGAAGTGTTGCCCCTACAGCGAGAAGATATCCTTCACAGGAAGCAGTGTTGCCCCTCCAGGAAGAAGGCTTCCTTCACAGGAGGCAATGTTGGCCCTACAGGAACAATGTATCCATCAAAGGAAGTGCTGTTGCCCCTACATGAAGAAGGAATAATTCACTGGAAGCAGTGTTGCCCATACAGGAAAAAGGATTCATTCACAGGATGCAGTATTGTCAATAGAGGAAGAAGGTATCCTTCACAGGAAGCAGAGTTTCCCTAAAGGAAGAAGGAATCATACCCACGAAGCAGTGTTGCCCTTACAGGAAGAATGAATTCTTCACAGGAAGCTGTATTGCCCTTAAAGGAAGAAGGCTCTTTTCACAGGAAGCAGTGTTGAATCTAAAGAAAAAAGGTGTCTCACACAGGATGCAGTATTGCCTCTACAGGAAGACTGCTTCCTTCACAGGAAGCAGGGTTGCCAGTACAGGAATAAGATTTCCTTTTCAGGAAGCATTGTTGGCGATATAGGAAGAAGATTTCCTTCACAGGAAGTTGTTGAAAGCACAGGAATAAGGCTTCCTTCACAGAGTGCAGTGTTGGTCCTACAGGAACAAGGCTTCCTTCACAGAAAGCAGTGTTGCCCTTGTAGGAAGAATGTATCCATCCCCAAAAGAAGTGTTGCCCCTACAAGAAGAAGGCTGACTTCACAGGAAACAGTGTTGCTTCTAAGGGAAGAAGTTATCCTTCACAGGAAGCAGTGTTGCCCCTACAGGAAGAAGGCTTCCTTCACAGGAAGCAGTGTTGCCCCTACAGGAACAAGCTTCCCTTCACAGGAAGCAGTGTTGCCTCTACAGGAAGAAGGCTTACTTCACAGGAAGTATTGTTTTCTCTGCAGAAAGAAGGTATCCTTCACAGGAAGCAGTGTTGCCCACACAGGAAGAAGTCTTCCTTTACAGGAAGCATTGTTGCCACTACAGGGAGAAGATATTCTTCACAGGAAGCAGTGTTTCCCCTCGAGGAAGAAGGCTTCCTTCACAGGAGGCAATGTTGGCCCTACAGGAAGAATGTATCCATCAACGGAAGCGCTGTTGCCCCTACAGAAAGAAGGAATCTTTCACTGGAACCAGTGTTGATCCTACAGGAAGAATGATTCATTCACAGGAAGCAGTGATGCCCCTACAGGAAGAAGGTATCCTTCACAAGAAGCAGTGTTGCCCCTACAGGAAGAAGTTATCCTTCACAGGAAGTGCTGTTGCCCCTACAGGAAGAATGTATCCTTCCCAGGAAGCAGAGTTTCCACTACAAGAAGAAGGCTCACTTTACAGAAAGCAGTGAATCACCTAGAAGAAGAAGGCTTCCTTCAAAGGAAGCATTGTTGCCCCTACAGGAAAAAGATATCCTTCATATGAAGCAGTGTTGCCCCTACAGGAAGAAGGCCTCTTTCACAGGAAGCAGTGTTGCTCCTACAAGAAGAAGGCTCACTTCACAGAAAACATTGTTGCTTCTAAAGGAAAAATTTATCCTTCACAGGAAGTAGTGTTGCCCCTAATGGAAGAAGGATTCATTGACAGGAAGCAGTGTTGTCAATACAGGAAGAAGATATCCTTCACAGGAAGCAGTGTTTCCCTCCAGGAAGAAGGATTCATACCCACGAAGCAGTTTTGCCCCTACAGGAATAAGGTTCTCTTCCCAGTAAGCAGTGTTGGATCGAACGAAAAAAGGTGTCTTTCACAGGATGCAGTATTGCCTCTACAGGAAGACTGCTTCCTTTATAGGAAGCAGGGTTGCCCCTATAGGAAGAAGATTTCCTGTTCCGGAAGCATTATTGGCGCTATAGGAAGATTTTCTTCACATGCAGCAATGTTGCAAGCAAAGGAATAAGGCTCCCTTCACAGAATGCAGTGTTGCCCCTACTGGAAGAAGGCTTCCTTCACAGAAAGCAGTGTTGCCCCGATAGAAAGAATGTATCCATCCTATGAAGCAGTGTTGACCCTACCAGAAGAAGGCTCACTTCACAGGAAACAGTGTTGCTTCTAAAGAAAGAAGTCACCCTTAACAGGAAGTAGTGTTGCCCCGACAGGAAGAAGTCACCCTTCACAGGAAACAGTGTTGCCCCTACAGGAAGTAGGTAACCTTCACAGGAAGCAGTGTTGCCCCTACAGGAATAAGCAACCCATCACAGGAAGCAGTGTTGCACATACAGGAAGAGGGCTTCATTCAGACGAAGCAGTGTTGCTCCTACAGTAAGAAAAAATCTTTCACTAAAAGCAGTGTTGCACATTCAGGAAGAAGGTATCCTTCACAGGAAGCAGTGTTTCCCCTACAGGAAGAAGTTTTCCTTCACATGAAGCAATGTTCCCCCTACAGAAAGAATGTATACATCACAGTGTTGACCCTACAAGAAGAAGGCTCACTTCACAGAAAGCAGTGAATCACCTAGAAGAAGAAGGCTTCCTTCACAAGAAGCATTGTTGGCCCTACAGGAAAAAGATATCCTTCATAGGAAGCAGTGTTGCCCCTACATGAAGAAGGCTCACTTCACAGAAAACAATGTTGCTTATAAAGGGAGAAGTTATCCTTCACAGGAAGTAGTGTTGCCCCTAATGGAAGAAGGATTCATTCAAAGGAAACAGTGTTGTCAATACAGGAAGAAGGTATCCTTCACAAGAAGCAGTGTATCCCTTCAGGAAGAAGGATTCATACCAACGTAGCAGTGTTGCCCCTACAGGAAGAAGGGTTCCTTCACAGGAAGCAGTTTTGCCCTTACAGGTAGAAGGTTCTCTTCAAGGAAGTAGTGTTGAAAAAACGAAAAAAAGGTTTCTTTCACAGGATGCAGTATTGCCTCTAAAGGAAGCAGGGTTTCCCCTATAGGAAGAAGATTTCCTGTTCCGGAAGCATTGTTGGCGCTATAGGAGGAAGATTTCCTTCACAAGAAGCAGTGTTGCAAGCACAAGAATAAGGCTCCCTTCACAGAATGCAGTGTTGCCCTACTGGAAGAAGGCTTCCTTCACAGCAAGCAGTGTTGCCCCTACAAGAAGAATGTAACGATCCTACAAAGCAGTGTTGACTAAAAGAAGAAGGCTCACTTCACAGGAAACAGTGTTGCCCCTATAGGAAGAAGCAACTCTTCACATGAAGTAGTGTTTCCCCTACAGGAAGAAGAGATCCTACACAGGAAGCACTGTTGCCCATACAGGAAGAAGGTATCCTTCACAGGAAGCAGTGTTGCTACTACAGGAAGAAGGTATCCTTCTCAGAAAGCAGTGTTTCCCCTACAGGAATAAGGATTCCTTCACAGGAGACTATGTTGCCCCAACATGAAGAATGTATCCATCACAGGAAGCAGTGTAGCCCCTATAGGTAAAAGGCTTTCTCACAAGAAGCAGTGTAGCCCCTACAAGAAGAATGTAACGATCCTACAAAGCAGTGTTGACTAAAAGAAGAAGGCTCACTTCACAGGAAAGAGTATTGCTTCTAAAGGAAGAAGTCACCCTTCACAGGAAGTAGTGTTGCCCTAACAGGAAGAAGGTATCCTTCACAGGAAGCAGTGTTGCCCCTATAGGAAGAAGGTATCCTTCTCAGGAAGCAGTGTTTCCCCTACAGGAAGAAGGGTTCCTTCACAGTAGACTATGTTGCCCCAACATGAAGAATGTATCCATCACAGGAAGCAGTGTAGCCCCTATAGGTAAAAGGCTTTCTCACAAGAAGCAGTGTTGCCCCTACAGGAAGAATCTTCCATTTACAGGAAGCAGTCTTGCCCCTACAGGAAGAAACCTTCCTTCACAGGAAGGAGTGTTGCACGTATAGGAAGATGGCGTCCTTAACATGAAACATGGTTGCCTCTACAAAAAGAAGATATCCTTCACAGGAAGCAGTGTTGCCCCTACAAAAAGAAAGATTCCTTCACACTAAGCAGTGTTGCCCCTACAGGAAGAAGACTTCCTTCACAGAAGTAGTGTTGCCCCTATAGGAAGAATGTATCCGTCCCACGAAGCAGTGTTGCTGCTACAAAGAGAAGGCTCACATCACAGGAAACAGTGTTGCTACTAAAGGAAGAAGTTATCTTTCAAGGGAGTAGTGTTGCCGCTACAGGAAGAAGTCACCCTTCAAAGGAAACTGTGTTGCCATTACAGGAAGAAATCACCCTTCACAGGAAACAGTGTTGCCCCTACAGGAAGAAGCTATCCTTCACAGGAAGTGGTGTTGCCCCTAGAGGAACCAGGATCCCTTCACAGGAAGAAGTGTTGCTCCTACAGGAAGAAGGTATCCTTCACAGCAAGTAGTGTTTCCCCGAGAGGACGAAGGGATGCTTCACAGGAAGGAATGTTTCCCCTACATTAAGAATGTATCCATCACAGGAAGCAGTTTTGCCCCTACAGGAAGAAGGCTTCCTTCAGAAGAAGCAGTGTTACCCCTACAGGAAGATGGTATCCTTCACATGAAGCAGTGTTGCCCCATACAGGAAGAATCCTCCTTTTACAGGAAGCAGTGTTGCCCCTACAGGAAGAAAGCTTCCTTCACAGGAAGGAGTGTTGCACCTATAGGAAGATGGCATCCTTTACAGGAAACATGGTTGCCTCTACAGAACGAAGATATCCTTCACAGGAAGCAGTGTTGCCCCTACAGGAAGAAGTCACCCTTCACAGGAAGCAGTATTGCCCCTACAGGAACCAGTTTCCCTACACAGGAAGCAGTGTTGGCCCTACAGGAAGAAGGTATCCTTCACAGGAATCAGTGTTTCCCCTACAGGAAGAAGGATTCCTTCACAGGAGGCAATGTTGCCCATACATGAAGAATGTAATCATCACAGGAAGCAGTGTAGCGCCTTCAGGTAAAAGGCTTTCTCAAAAGAATCAGTGTTGCCCCCACAGGAAGAAGGTATCCTTCACAGGAAGCACTATTGTCCATACAGAAAGAATCCTGCATTTACAGGAATCAGTGTTGACCCTACAGGAAGAAAGTTTCCTTCACAGGAAGGAGTGTTGCACCTATAGGAAATGGCGTCATTCACATGAAACATGGTTGCCTCTACAGAACGTAGATATCCTTCACAGTAATCAGTGTTGCCCCTACAGGACGAAATATTCCTTCACACTAAGCAGTGTTGCCCCTACAGAAAGAAAAAATCTTTCACTGAAAGCAGTGTTTCCCTACAGGAAGAAGGTATCCTTCACAGAAAGCAGTGTTGTCCCTATAAGAAAAATGTATCCATCCCATGAAGCAGTGTTGCCCCTACAAGAAGAAAGCTCACTTCACAGGAAACAGTGTTGCTTCTAAAGGAAGATGTTATCCTTCACAAGAAGTAGTGTTGCCGCTACAGGAAGAAGTCACCCTTCACAGGAAAAAAATGTTGCCCCTACAGGAAGAAATCACCCTTCACAGGAAACAGTGTTGCCCTTACATGAAGAAGCTATCCTTCACAGGAAGCGGTGTTGCCCCTACAGGAAAAGGCTTCCTTCACAGGAAGCATTGCTGCCCCTACAGGAAGAAGGTATCATTCACAGGAAGCAGTGTTTCCCCTACAGGAAGAATGCTTCCTTCAAAGGAAGCAGTGTTGCCCCTACATGAAGAATGTATCCATCACAGGAAGCAGTGTTGCACCTACAGGAAACAGCTTCCTTCACAGGAAGCAGTGTTTCCTCTACAGGAATAAGGTATCCTTCACAGGAAGCAGTGTTGGCCCTACAGGAAAAAGCCTCCGTTTGCAGGAAGCAGTGTTGCCCCTACAGGAAGAAGGCTTCCTTCACAGGAAGCATTGTTGCCACTACAGGAAGAATGTATCCTTCACAGGAAGGTGTGTTGCCCCTGAGGGAGAAGGCGCTCTCCAAAGGAAGCAAGGTTGCCACTACAGGAAGAAGTCTTTCTTCACAGGAAGGAGTTTTCCCCCTACAGGAAGAAGGCGCTCTTCACAGGAAGCAGTGTTGAATCAACAGGAAAAAGGTTTCTTTCACAGGATGCACTATTGCCAATACAGGAAGAAGGCTTCCGTCTCAGGAGGCAGTGTTGCCCCTACAGGATGATGCTATTCTTCACAGGAAGCAGAGTTGCCCCTACAAGAAGAAGCCTCCCATCACAGGAAGCAGTGTTGCACCTACAGGAAGAATCCATCCTTTACAGGAAGGAGTTTTGCCCTTAGAGGAGCAAGAAAACAGTATTGCCCCTACAGGAATAAGTGTTCCTTCACAGGAAGAACTGGTGCCCTTACAGGAAGAAGGATTCCTTCACAGGAAGTACTGTGGCCCCTATAGGAACTAGGCTTCCTTCGCAAGAAGCAGTGTTGCCTCTAGGAGAAGAAGGCTTTCTTCACAGGAAGGAGTTTTTCCCTAAAGAAAAAGGCATCATTAACAGGAAGCATTGTTTCCCCTACAGGAAAAAGGCTTCTTTCAACGGAAGCAGTATTGCCCCTAGAAGATGAAGATTTCTGTAGGGGCAATACTGCTTTCTGTGAAAGAAGTCTTTCTTCACAGGAAGCAGTGTTGTGCCTACAGGAAGAATGTATCCTTCACAGGAAAAAGTTTTGCCCCTACAGGAAGAAGGCACTCTTCACCGGAAGCAGTTTTGAATCAACAGGAAAAAGGTTTCTTTCACAGGATGCAGTGTTGACTCTACAGGAAGAAGGCTTCCTTCACAGGAGGCAGTGTTGCCCCTAAAGGAAGAAGGTATCCTTCACGGGAAGCAGAGTTGCCCCTGCAGGAAGAAACCTCCCTTCACAGGAAGTAGTGTTGCCCCTATAGGAAGAATGCTTCCTTCTCAGGAAGGAGTGTTGCCCCTACAGGAAGAAGGCATCTTTGACAGAAAGCAGTACAGTCGCTACAGGAATAAGTGTTCCTTCACACGAAGAACTGTTGCCCTTACGGGAAGAAGGATTCCTTCACAGGAAGTACTGTGGCCCATACAGGAAGTAGGCTTCCTTCAGAGGAAGCAGTTTTGCGTCTAGGAGAAGAAGGCTTTCTTCACAGGAAGAAGTTTTGCCCCAAAGAAAAAGGCATCATTACCAGGAAGTATTGTTTCCCCTACAGGAAAAAGGCTTCTTTCAACGGAAGCAGTATTGCCCCTACAAGATGAAGATTTCCTTCACAGGAAGCAGTGTTGCCCGCACAGGAATAAGGCTGCGTTCATAGTACGCAGTGTTGCCCCTACAGGAAGAAGGCGTCTATCACAGGAAGCAGTGTTGCCCCTACAGGAT
>JAOAOB010000025.1:55734-193938 GCA_027563665.1 Antrozous pallidus | reverse complement strand
AGGGAGGGGGAAAGGAAAGAGAGCTGAAACGTCAATGAATGAGGAGAGAAATCACTGATTGGCTGCCTCCTGCATGGTCCCCACTGGGGATCAAACCTGCAATCCAGGCCTGTAGCCTTGACCGGAATCGAACCCAGGACCCTTCAGTCTGCAAGCTGATGCTCTTTGCACTGAGCCAAACTGGCCAGGGCAGAAATTTTAAATATGTATCTGTATGCACTGAGCGGCCAGATGATGATGATCTCTGATCACATAATAATCTGGTCACTCAATGTATATCCTATAAAATAAAAGGCTAATATGCAAATTATCCTCTCAATCAGGCCTTGGACCAGCAGACAGGCGGCCAACTGCCCATGTCCCCTCCCCCTGGCCAGGCTGGCTGGACCCCACCCATGCACCAATTCATGCACCAGGCCTGGAAAAAAAAAAGATATATATGTACACACACACACACACACACTCACACTGAGTGGTCAGATTATTATGCGTTCAGAGATCACAATAATCTGGCCATTCAGTGTGTGTGTCGGGGGGGGGGGGGGGGATGTCCTCAGCCCAGCTTCACTCGGTCACCATGATTCTGGGACCCGCTGGTAGTTGCAGGCCTAAACGGGCATCGCACTTCCTTCTCACAACCAGGACTGGCTGGCTCCAAACTGCTCACCTGCCTGCCTCCTGATGGCCCCCTAACGCTCTGCCTGCGCCTGATACCCCCTAATCACTGCCCTGGCCGCCAATTGATGTCTAACAGCCCCCTGCCAATCTGTTTGCCCTCCAACTTCCCTCCTCTGCCCGCCTGTCCACTCCCTACTGCCCTCCCCAGCAGGCTTGATTGCCCCCGAACTGCCCTCGCCTTGCAGGCCTGGGAACCTGCCACCTGTCTCCCCCCTGCTGGCCACTTGTGGTGGCAATCTTGAGTCCACATGGGGCAGGATCTTGACCACATGGGGGCAGCCCTCTTGTGTGTTGGAGTGATGGTCAATCTCAAATTACTCTATTTACTAGATAGATAGAGGCCTGGTGCCATGGGTGGGAGCTAGCTGTTTTGCCCTAAGGGTGTCCTGGGTTCAGGGTAGGGATTCCCTTGTGATATGGTGGCGGCAAGGGGCCAGTGTTGTTTGCCCAGGCCAGGCCACGCCCTCCAGCGACCCAAGCAAAAGGCCCTGTATCTGGGATTAATCTATGTCAACAATTGAAACTTGTAGCCTGAGAGCGTAGCCAAGCCTACTGCTCACATCCAGCAAGAGCCATTTCCTGTTGAAACTTTGTACCTAGAGTGAACCTAGCTTAGGGCTTCAGAGTTTGGCTTCCTCCATTGCCCAGGCCACCCTACCCTCTGCTGCTCCTCCAGCTCCATAGGCTGCTGCCATTTCCTGTTTGGAAATTATGTATCTTCTATAATTAAAACTTTGTGCATTGAGTGCGGCCTAGGCCAGCGCAGCATCAGCAGGCTGAAAGAGACACCTTTTTTTTTATTGGCTTCCTTGTTGCCGGGAAACCCAAGCCCCCTCCTGCTTTTAGTGCAGCAGCCTCTTGTTGGGTTTTATTTGCATAATATGCTCCTGATTGGCTGGTGGGCATGGATGTGGGCATGGCTTTGATTGGAGGTACAGTCAATTTGCATATTATTCTTTTATTAGATAGGATAAATTGATTTCAGAGAGGAAGGGAGAGACAAAAACACCCATGATGAGAGTGAAAATCATTGATCAGCTGCCCCCTACAGGCCCCACACTGGGCCTGTGCTCTGACCAGGACATAGGTCCTCATTCAAACCCTGAGCCAGGCGGGCTGGGCTGAGTTAGGGGTTTAACCCAGTGGTCTGCAAACTCATCAGTCCACAGAGCCAAATGCCAACAGTACAACGACTGAAATTTCTCTTGAGAGCCAAATTTAAAAAATATATATTTTATTGATTTTTTAGACAGAGGAAGGGAGAGGGATAGAAAGTCAGAAACATCAATGAGAGAGAGACATCGATCAGCTGCCACTTGCACACCCCCTATTGGGGATGTGCCCGCAGCCAAGGAACATGCCCTTGACCAGAATCGAACCAGGGACCCTTCAGTCCGCAGTCCGACGCTCTATCCACTGAGCCAAACCGGTCTCGGCAAGAGAGAGAGCCAAATTTTTTAAAACTTAAACTTCTTCCAATGCCACTTCTTCAAAATAGACTCGCCCAGGCCGTGGTATTTTGTGGAAGAGCCACACTCCAGGGGCCAAAGAGCCGCATGTGACTCTTGAGCCGCAGTTTGCCGACCACTGGTTTAACCCATCTCGCCGTTTCTGCGTGGAGGGTAGTTGTGGGGCGGGAGGGGTTGGGCAGACGGTGAGAGGGCGCGGCTGCCGCCACCCTGGCTCAGGGGTTGAGCGTCAACCTATGACCCCGGAGGTCAGGGTTCGATTCCCTGGCTGTGGGCTCCGTCCCCAGTGTGAGGCGCGCAGGAGGCAGCCAACCAATGATTCTCATCATTGATGTTTCTCTCTTTCTCCCTCTTCCTCTCTGAAATCAATAAAAAATTAAATTTTTTTTTAAAAGGGTGCGTGGCTAAGAGCGGAGGCACTGGGTTGGCCCCTCCTGTGGAGACTGGGGGCTGGGAATCCCAGTGAGGCCCTGAGATGGGACAACCGGGAATCCTCCCGCTGCTGATGGCGAGAGCAGTCGGAGCACATCTGGGGAGGCTCAGCTGTGGGGCGGCCTGGGACTGCCCGGGGGGTGGGAGGTCAGTGTGGCGCTGGACACCTTGTCTGGAGTGGCCCCAGGGCAGGCGAGCAGGAGTTCAAGGCGCACCAGGTCTGGGGAAGGTCCGGCCCTCAGGCCATATAAAACCCGTGAAGTCATTGGATCCGGGCCTGCCAAGGCCTGAGGGGTGACTTAATGAAATGTCTGACCAAACCCTGACCCGTTTGGCTCTGTGGATAGAGCATCGGCCTGCGGACTCAAGGGTCCCGGGTTCGATTCCGGTCAAGGGCACATCTCCAGTGGGGGGTGTGCAGGAGGTGGCTGATGGATATATCTCTCTCATCGATGTCTCTAACTCTCTCCCTCTCCCTTCTCTGTAAAAGATAAAATCAATAAAATATATTTAGAAAAAGAAAAAGAAATGCCTGACCCAATATAGCAGGCTGCTTTTTAAGGCGATAATTCAGTATGGCCTGCGAAGGGTGTTATAAACATCCTCATGGCCCCTGGCAGAAAAAAGATCCCCCCCACAAAGACAAAGAGGGCCCACACAGGTGAGGGAGGCCCCACCTGCAGAGCCCTGTGTGTGGGGGGGGGGGGGGAGGGTGAATGTCTGGTAGACCTGGAGCGAAGTGGGGCCCCCACAGGTGAGGGAGGCCGCACCTGCAGAGCCAGGGGATGGGGTGGGGATGTGAATGTCTGAGGGATATTTGGGGAAGTGGCCACTGGGACAGGGAATGGTGGGTCACGTGGCCGTAACCAACGCCATACAGCCTCCCCTCACCCCCCCCCCTTACTCTACCCCCCTGTCCGACAAGGCGGCTGATGGCTATGTAGGACGTGGCCGTGTACTTCTCCCGGGAAGAGTGGGGGCTCTGGACACGGGTACCCCCCCCCGCCCAGCGTGCCCAGTAACCGCCAGTGATGCTGGAGAACTTCACCCTCGTGGCCTCGCTGGGTAAGGCCCTGGGTCACACACACACCCTCCAATAAAAAGCTTAGGCTGGTCCAGCAGCACGAGCCCTCTAACCTCTGGGGGCCTCTGAGCAGCCCCCTCCCCCGAGTCCGAGTCGACCCTTCAGGCCGAGGCACCTCCAGGCCTGAGCTCAGTGCTCTTCCTCTGGCCAGGCCCCCACTGCTCCCCGCGGGCACACTAAGCGGTTTGGGCCTGGACAGTCCTCCTGGCAGGCGTCCGGCTGTCTGAGCTGCAGCCAACCCCTCCCTTGCTCCTCTGCCCCTGCAGGCCTCTCTGCCTCCCGCCCTCGGATAGTCCTGCAGCTGGAGCGGGGCGAGGAGCCCTGGGTTCCCGGTGGGCCAGACATGACCCTGGCCGGGGGTGGCCAGAGGCGGCCCAGCCCTGGTGAGTGGGGCCTCCAGGCGAGGGGGCGGGAGTCCCTCTTTCCCGCACTATGCTGCCAGCCCCCTGCCTCCCTCCTGTTCTCCCTCCACCATGAGCCTCTCCTGGGGGCTCCAGCCATGGGTGAAACCTCAGCCAGCGTGCTGGCCTCAAACCTCCCCATCTCACCAGGAGCCCCCTCTGTGGGGCCGTTCCTTCACTTTCACGCGCTCATTTGCAGTGACCCCTGGTTCAGGGGGCGCCAGGGGCACAGCTGAGGCCGGCCGGTCTCGGTGCTGAGTCCATGAGTAAAACTGCCTCAGGCCGGGGAGGGCCCAGGCAGGGGAGCTGCAGACATGGAGGCTGAGTTCTCTGCAGCTTCCGTACCCAGACCTGGGGTCCCCCTTCCGCACGCCCAGGTCCCCCCATCCTGGTCAGGGTGACCCAGGCTACCACTGTTTCTGGTCCTGCAGGTTCCCAGTGCCCCACAGACCACGGGGAAGCAGCGTGGACCTTCCCGGAAAGGCCCCCCCTGGCACCTACCGGGGCCCCCCTCACCCCCACTGCCTGTGACCCCGGTGAACGCCTGGAGGGGCGTCAGGGCAGCGCCTCCTCCGGGGAGAGGAAACCCACGGGGGTCTCCGTGATCTACTGGGAGCGGCTCCTGCTGGGCCCAGGCGGCGGTGAGGCCGGTGTGAGCCTGCGGCTGACCCCCCAGCTGCGGGCGCCCGTGGACAGCATACCCACAGGGGACACCCTCCCAGACCTCGCCCGGCCGGGCACGCAGCCGCCACCGGAACGCCCTGGGCGGACCTTTCAGAGCGTCCCGGGCCTCGAGGGGGAGCTCGGCCCGGGGGCGGCCTGGTGCGAGCCTCAGAAACCCCCGTCCTGGGCGGACCCGGGCGAGGAGGCCCTGCGCTCGGACCCTGGCCTCCTGCCCGGAGACAAGCCCCTCGAGTGCAGGGCCTGCCGCAAGGCGTTCGCCAAGACCTCAGACCTGCTCAAGCACCTGCGCACGCACACGGGCGAGCGGCCCTACGAGTGCAGGGACTGCGGCAGAGCCTTCAGCCAGACCTCGCACCTGACGCAGCACCGGCGCATCCACAGCGGCGAGACGCCCTACACCTGCCCAGCCTGTGGCAAGGCCTTCCGCCACAGCTCCTCGCTGGTGCGCCACCAGCGCATCCACACGGCCGAGAAGGCCTTCCGCTGCGCCGACTGCGGCAAGGCCTTCAGCCACGGCGCCAACCTTCAACAGAGACAGCACCGCAAATCCACGCGGGCGGCCGGCCCTACGCCTGCGCGCGCTGCGGGCGACGCTTCTGCCGCAACGCGCACCTGGCCCAGCACGAGCGCACACACACGGGCGAGCGGCCCTTCGCCTGCGCGCTGTGCGGCGCCGCCTTCAGCCAGGGCTCGTCGCTCTTCAAGCACCAGCGTGTGCACACGGGCGAGCGGCCCTTCACCTGCGGGCAGTGCGGCCGCGCCTTCAGCCACAGCTCCAACCTCGCGCAGCACCGGCTGCTGCACACGGGCGAGCGGCCCTTCCGCTGCACCGACTGCGGCAAGGCCTTCGCCAAGGGCGCCGTGCTGCTCAGCCACCGGCGCATCCACACTGGCGAGAAGCCCTTCGCGTGTGCGCAGTGGTGGCCCGCGGCCTTCCGCGAGCGGCCGGCGCTGTTCCACCACCAGCGTGTCCACACTGGGGAGAGGCCGGCTCGGGGCGCGGGGCCCCGCGGGCCTCCAGGGGCCGGCCCGCCCCCGCTCCCACTGCGAGCCGGGCCTCTGCGTCCGGGTCCAGGCAGGCTGAGGCCTGAGGTCCCAGGTACCCCCTTCCAGCATCCAGCGGGCTGTGCCCTTTGCAGATACCCCTGGAGAAGCGTGTGCGCGCCTCGGGTTCCATGGGCCCGGGTCCATGATCACGGCAGCCTCCCCCGTTCCCGTTCCCTGGACGGACCAGGAGGCGGATACTTGGATGGGGCCGAGGCCTGGCAGCCAGAACCAGGGGGGAGGCCGGCATGGTGGGGCCCCTTCTCACGGATGTTCCTGGACCCCAAGGGGAGGTGGGAGGGGGTGCTGCGATGGGAGTGGAGGCGGAACATAAATTTGTGATGTTCACACCCAACTGGCTGATCCCTGATATTCGGGTTATCCCTCCGGGTGTCTGTGCACCCAAAAAATAGGCTTTCTTGGAGCGTGTTATGGAAGGGATTTTTGGGAAACCGGATTGTGGCTACAAAGGGCCCGACTGACCCACAGGACAGGGCGAACCTGCCAGCGTCCGCCTCTGTTCTGACTGCAGCCCTGCAGGGGGTCATGTTTGTGTCCCTGTGGATGGCAGACGGCTTTGAGGTCTTAAGATGTGACGGGACAGGAGCACCCACTGCCCTGGGGTCAACCTTGGGGTCAGATCTCTCAGCTTGGATCCCAGTAAAGCTGCTGTGCGAGGCAGCTCCACCCCGTCCATCCTGCCCCAACCCCACCCCCCATCTCCGGCTGCCACTGGGCACAGGGCTCCCCACGCCTCATGGACCACAGACAGGCTGCAGCTCTGGGGGGCACCACACGCCCCGATGCATGTCTGCAGGCTGTCACCACCCACGGGATCTGCCAGGAGCCTCTCTGGCCCGGGGGGGGGGGGGGGGAAGCGAGCTGTGCAAGGATTTACCAACTGTTCAAGTATAACTGCTCCCCTTTCCCTCAGTAAAAAGACAGTTATCTTTCCTGGGGGTGAGGATGAAGGTGGACATGGGCCATAAGAAGCCACCTGCCCGCCTCGGTGACCCCAGCATGGGGGGGGGAGGGTCGCACCGAGGGGGCATCTCAGGAGGGCGCCACACATGAGCAGCCCCATCGTGTCTCCTCCTGTCAGTCAGGGTGGCGGGGGCACAAAGGCGCCCCGAACCTCCACTTGGGGAACAGGCAGGGCTAGCCTGAGGCCAGATGTGCACCTGCAGCAGGACAGACGGGAGGGGCATGGCCAGGGAGCCATCACGCTGTCAGACCGCCACCTCCTGTGGGTCCGCCACATGCAGGAGGCTGATCAGGCCTCCCCCTGCCCTCAGCCAGCCGACTGGGGTGTGGGGGGCTGTCTGGGTGCCGGGCCTGGCTCAGCTCTGCACAATGCACACTCCTCTCTGTGCCACAGTTTCCTCTGGATAATGGGGTGCCCCCTTCCTGCTAGGCTAGCTAACTTGATGTTAACCCCAAACAGCCAGTAACGGACAAAGTGTCCCTACTCTTTCTGAGTTAAAGCCTACTGAGACCACAGAGGATAGTGGTCGGCAAACTCATTTGTCAACAGAGCCAAATAGCAACAATCCGACGATTGAAATTCCCTTGGAGAGCCACATTTTTTAAACGTAAACTTCTAATGCCACTTCTTCAACAGACTCGCTCAGGCAGTGGTATTTTTGTGAAGGCCCACACTCAAGGGACGAGAGAGCCACATGTGGCTCGCGAGCCGTGGTTTGCCGACCACATGTTTAAGATAAAGCTTCATGCCCACAGCAAGGACAATTCTGCACCTAAGTGGGAACGGTGAGAGTCGTTTCTGGGGAGTCCCCAATCCCTGAGGAAAGCCCTAAGTCCCCTCAAAGCAGCCCAGTCTAATGCTGCTGCTGGGAAGAGCGGACAAGCCCAGCCACTTGCACTCTCAAAGCGCCCCCTAGTGGGCAATGAGGCCCACAGCCCTTTATCTTGAGCTGGCGGCCAGGGTTCCCCAGCATCGGAAGGTGCGTTTTAGAATGGAAAATGGTGACCTTGCCAACTGAGATAAACGAAAAGTGAAGGTCAGCTTACTAGCTCTGGCCCCCAAAGTAAGGAAGAGGTTGAGTACTCCCCATAAGCCTGGACAAAACCCCCATCCTTCACCGCGCAGTCCGGTTCCACTATCTGAAGATGTGAGTCATGGCACCGTTTCCTCCCCGGTAAACGCGTGCCCACCAGGGCAGGGCGTCCAACGGAGGCCGAGTGAGGGACCAGCACCCTCCTCGCTGGAGGAAGTCCACGGGTCAGCAGGGGCCGTCCTAGCCTGATCCTGCTTCCTTGTGGGACCACCGGAGACCAGTCTCCGCCGAACTAATAATACACGACCCCAGCCCTGAAGCACGCTCCCCGCTGTTTGCCTTAGAAACTGCTGCGGGCGCTGGGACGCCGTTACCAAGGCGACGACTCGGCGGTCCAGAAACCAGCCTTTAGCACCGCGCTGGGGGGTGGTTGCGGCCCTTGCACAGAAGAGACCTGCCTAGCCGTCCTCTCCACCCACCTCGCTTACCAATAAGACCCCGGCCCGTTTTGCACATGCGCGGGATTTTAACGGCTACCTATGAGTCCTAAGACCCGGATGCAAAAAGGACGGCCGCCAGCGAGGGAAGAGAGTTCGCAAAATGAGCTGCTCCGCAGACTCCTCTCTCCGAGGAAAGAGCAATTCTCAGGCGCGAGAGGCCTCTGACCACGAGCCTCCGCGCGGGACACGCACCCGTCCTTGCTCACTGAGGCTCATGGGAAATGTAGTTCGAAGGGAGGGCGGTGCCTCCGGAGCAGGGCTCTGATTGGCCACCGCGACGTCACCAGGGCAACGAACGGAGGGGCGTGGCGTCGCGGTGCCGTTAACCGGAAGCGGCCTCCGGCGCCGGCGCGGTCGCCGTTTCTCCACCTCCCGGGACCCCCGCCCCTCTTCTCTGCGCCGCTCGGGGGCGCCGCCGACCTCCCGACGTGCCCTGCGCGCCCCACTTCCGAGCCTCTCCTCCTCTGGGCGTCGTGCCGCCTCCTCCGGGAAGACCTCCTCCCTCCTTGCATCTTCGGGAGACGAACCCCGGAGGCCGGTCTTCCAGGTCGGACAGCGGCCCCCACCCCCAGGTGGGCGTTTCTCCAGCGGCCGGCTCGCGACTCCACGCTGCTCGGGGTTCCGTTCACACGTGCGAGCACGGAGACCCCCCCCACCCCATCCCACCACCCTCTACCCTGGGCCGCAGCCGGTGTTCCTCCCTGTAGCCGCCCCCACTCTGGACGCCCCAGCTGCAGCCCCGGTGCCCTGCCCTCGCACCCCAGCCTGACCCTGGGACCCGACCTCTCCACATTGTACCCCAATGTTGGCGGCTTCCTGGGGGCTCCACGGGACACCCTGCTCCAAGCCCTCGCCCTAAGACCGCCTGACCCCAGGGGCGGCCTCTCCATCGGCTCCCTGACCCCGCCTTCCCCGCAGGGTCCCTCCTCCCTCTGTGGCTCCCGGCACCATCATGCCGTCTTCCTTGGCCCCCCCCGCGCCTGCCCTCCGTGAACCCCGCAGCCGCCGCCCCGGAGGACCCGGAGTCTGCGCGCCTGCGCTTCCGGGGCTTCTGCTACCGGGAGGCGGCGGGTCCCCAGGAGGCCCTGGCCCGGCTCCGCGAGCTCTGCCGCCAATGGCTGCGGCCGGAGGCGCACTCCAAGGAGCAGTGCATGGAGCTGCTGTGCATGAGCAGGTTACCTGGTGCGGCGCTGCCCCCCGAGATCCAGGCCTGGGTGCAGGGCCAGGGGCCAGGCAGTCCCGAGGAGGCCGCGGCGCTGGTGGAGAGCCTGCAGCAGGACCCCGGGCAGCTGCTGGGCTGGGTAAGTATGGCCGCTTGTCTTTGGAGAGGGACAGATGGAGGCCAGGGTCCCTCCTGACCCCCGACACACACCCCGTGACTTGCCGTTCCCCCTCAGATCACAGCCCGTGTCCTGAAGCGAGCAGTGCTGCCGGCAGCCCCGAAGGCAGAGGATCCACTGGCCAGTCTCCCCTCTTCGGAGAGAGCCCAGCTCCTCGGGGCAGCCGCTGGGGAGGGCCCGGAGGACGCCCCGATGGAGGGGTCCCCCCAACTCGGCTGCAGTGTGAAGCAGGAGCCCGATGCTGAGGGCCAGGAGACGGGTGAGAGGGGGGCTCCTGGCGGGGGTGCGGGTGCTCATGGCTGGGTGGGGACCTCCTCGGGCCTGCAGAGCTGGGCCCCGGAGAGGCGAGAAAGTGGCTATGTGCCCGGGGCCTGCTGGCACAGCTGCTCCCGCCCAGCTCAGCAGGCAGCCCTGACCCCTCGGCCTCACCTCCAGCCTCCACCAACCCCCTGCATGCAGTTCCGTCCCAGGAGGGGCCAGTTGGACCCGGGGAACCGGACTCTGCCTCTTTCCATGCCCCCAGCATGCAGGTGAGCAGCCCCCCGTGTTCCAGGCTCATGGGCCAGCCCTGTGCTCCTGGCTGCCCGGTCAGATTTGGGGTCAGATCCCCCCCACAGGACAGAGGGACAGACCGGGGATCTGTAGTTTGGGGGGCGTAGTAAGTGTGGTTCAGGATGACCGTTTCCTCACAGAGAAGTCGGCGGGGGGGGGGGGGGAGGGGGGGGCGGCCTGAGACCCAGGGATTTGTAACCACACATGCAGGGGTGGGGCACGATAACCATGAAGAGTGACCTGAGTGTCCTCGTACAGGCTGCCCCCAGTGCCACTGCAGTCACAGAGGCTCCTCCTGGGAGTGCCCGCAGCCCCTCCGCTGAGTGTGGGGCTCCCTGTGTTCTCTGTGGGAGCAGACCCCTCCACCCGGCAACTGCCCCTCCCCGCTCCCTGCCCCTCCACCCGCTCCCCTGGAAGCTACCAAGTGCCCCTGCTCCCTCCAGGCCTGAGGGCCCCTTGGGAGGTCCTCCTCACCTCCACCATCTCCATGGGGCTCCAGTGACCCAGGCCTGGCCCCAACAGGTGATGGGAGGACCCTGGGGCTAAGGAGGGCAGACCCCCAGGGCTAGGAGGGTGTGTTGGGGGAAGCCCAGAAAGCTCCCCTCTGCATACACAGGACACAGCCGATCGCCCGCCCCTGCAGGTCCCCCACAGCCCGCATCGCTGCTTCCCGCTGTGCGGCTGCATCCATGTCTGAGCCCGCCCTCCCCCCAGCCCCGCACAGCTGTCCCAGGGGGGGTCTCCAGGAGGCGAGGGGTCCGGAGTCACTGCTCTTCTGCTGGGGACACCGCTCACGCTGCAGGGTGGGGGTGGGGGGGCTGCACCGTCCCTGCCCCCTCTGTCCCCCACAGCCCAGGGGCCCTGGTTCAGACTGTCCGGCCAGACATGGGGGGCCCAGTCCCTCCCTGCCCAGCCTCCCCGGCCCTCACATCCCCTCTCAGCCATCTGAGGCCCTGATGGAGGGCTCAGTGACGGCCAACCCGGCAGGAGGAGTGGGGGCTGCTGGACCCGTCGCAGAGGGAGCTGTACTGGGATGCGATGCTGGAAAAGTACGGCTCCGCGGTCTCCCAGGGTGAGCACGGTGCCCGCCCCGCCCCTGCTGCCTGCACCCCCTCACTGCCTGCACCCTGTACCCCCTGCCTGCACACCCCCCCCCCCCACTGCCTCCCTGCACCACTACCAACCCTCCCTCGCCGGCTGCATCTCCAGCCCCGCACTCTGCCTCCTTGCACCTCCCTGCCCCTGCTGCCTGCACCCTACCTCCCTGTCCCCCCTGCCTGCGCCCTGTCCCCCTGCACCTCCACCCCCCGTCCCCGCCTGCGCCCCGCTCTTTCCCTCCTTCCCGAGTGGCGCCCAGGCCCCACCCGGTCCCTCGGTTGTCAGCATTGGCGCCTGACCGCCCCGCCTCCGTTAGGGTTACCGCCTCCCCTGCCGGGCTCGGGGGCCGAGTTGGAGCCGGGGTCACCGAGCGCGGGGGCCGAGGGCCCGGGGATCCTCCGCCCGGGTGAGTGCAGCCCCAGCCCCTGACACAGCTCCGGTCCCTGCGGGGGGGGCGGGGGGGGGGAGCGCGGGGTGTGTGGTGGAGAGTTCGCCCCAGCGCCGCGGGCCGAGCGGAAGGGGAACCGACGTCCGGGCGCTGGGCCCCCGGGTCCGCCCGTCCCTCCCCAGGAGCTGAGTCGCAGAGGGCCCTATGGCCGGGCTCAGCAGGTGTCGGGTTTGCCGGTTGCCGACGCCCCCGAGCCGAGGCCGCGCGCAGCCAGCGCTACACCTGCGCGCAGTGCGGCTGGGCAGCGGCTTCGACAGGAAGTCCGAGTTCGTCATCCCCAGCGCGCGCACGCGGGCCGGGCAGGCGCCCGAGGCCCGCCGCCGGGTCCCCCGGGGGGGAAGCCGGGCGCGCCCGCGCCAGCCCCGCCGCGCTGCCCCGCCCGGAGCTACACGTGCGCCGAGTGCGCCGGGCTTCAGCTGGAAGTCCGCAGCTGGTGAACCACCGCCGGGGCCACGTCCTCCCGCCAGCGCCACGTTGTGCGGGGAACTGTGCGTGATCCGCGGCTTTTCCGACTGGAAGTCCCAGGCTGGATATCCACCGCCGGGGCCACGACCGCGGGACCCGAGATCAGAGGGACCGAGCCCCGGAGGAGGCGGCCGCTTGGGCCTGCACACCGCCGGCCGCCCACCGCCGCCGGAGGACAGGGGCGGCGGGTTCGCCGCCAGGTTAGACCGCCCCGGCAGCCCGCTCCCCACCCTGACGTGGGCGCTAAGGGGCTCCTGCTCCACTCCTACTCTGTGACCGAGGGGAGCCGACCGCCGCTCCAGCCTCGGGACCTGTGGCCCGGGAGATGCTCAGAAACCCCTCCCCCTGTCCGGGCCGGGAGCGGACCGCCCCTGGGAGATGCCGGACGCCTGGGAGGGGGAGGGCAGGGCCGCTTGTTGCGGGGGCGGAGGAGGAGTACCCTCATGCTGCCCCGGATGTGGGTCTCCCATGAACCCCTTTCCGAGTGGAGTGGGGAGGTTTCTGGAGCGGCCCTGGCAGCTGGTCCTGCTGGTCAGATCCCACGGAGCAGCCAACCCCGAGGTGGTCCGGGCTCCCGAACCCCAGTTTGCCGACCACGCTGGCAGATTCCTCTGTGCCCTGGCCGGGATCCAATCCAAACCTTGCCCATCAGGGAAGACACTCCAGCCAACTGAGCTACGGATCAGAGCAGGGACTTCTTTTTTTTTTTCTTTTTTCTGCGACAAGCTTATTTATTTATTGTTTATCTCATGTTATAGAACATATTAGATTTCGTTGTTTAAGTGCTAAAGTTTTCTTTTTTTGTCTAAAGTTTTACATATGTCTCCTTTTCCTCCAATTGACCCCCCGCCAGCCATTCCCACCCCCCAAAGTCCCCCACCCTCCCAGTGTCTGTGCCCTTTGGTTGTGCTCATAAGCGTGCATACAAGTCTAACCCCCCGCCATTTGTCTCTGGATCCATGCTTCTTCATCGTTTATGTTGATCATTATGTCCCACATGTGAGTGAGACCATGTGATGTCTCTCTCTCCCCGAGTGGCTGTTTTGCTCAGCACAACGCGCTCCGGGTCCAGCAGGGCCTTCTTTAAGCTGGTAGGCCAGAGCCTCAGAGAAAAAGGCCCACAAACACAAGTCCCTCAGGCCCTGCAGGTCAGGTCCGCGCCCCCCGCCCCCCGCCCCCAGCCCCCAGCCCATGCTGAGAGCAAGAGAGCAGAGGCACACCTGGGTCCATTCGAGCACTGTGTCCGTTTCCTATTGCTGCTCCAGCAAGCCTGGTGGCTCCAGACAACACACGTTTTCTCATGAAACATAGTGAACGTAAAACAGTTTCACTGAAAATCAAAGCATCATCAGGGCAGACTACTCCTGGAGGCTCTAGGGAAGAATCCATTTTATTGACCCCCCCCCCTTTTTTTTTAAATCCTCACCAGACAATTTTCCCATTGATCTTTCCGAAAGGATGGAAGAGAGGAGAGGGAAACAGAGATACTATCAATTGGTTGCCTCCTGCACCTGCCCTTGACCAGAATTGAACCCTCAACCCTTCAGTCCTGAGGCCAGCGCTCTAACCACTTAGCTGAACTGGCAAGGGCCATTTTATTGCCTTTGCAGCTTCAAGAGGCTGCCTCATTCCTTGGCCCCTTCTTCCACCTGCAAAGCCAACAGTGGTGGTGACATCCCTCTAGCTCTGATCGCCTGCCTTCTTATAAAGACCTTTGCGGTGGTGCATTTACCGCTCACCTGGCGAGCTGTGCTCATCCCTACCTCAGGATCCTGAAGCATCACTTCCTGTCTCACCTGCACACCTGATTTATCTGCAACCTCCTTTTTTATAAATATATATTTATTGATTTCAGAGAGTAAAGGAGGGGTAAAAACATGATGAGAATCATTGATTGGCTGCCTCCTGCACGCCCTCCACTGGTGATTGAGCCCACAATCTGGGCATGTGCCCTTGGCCGAATTCGAACCTGGGACCCTTCAGTCCCAAGGCCTACACTCTATCCACTGAGCCAAACTGGCCAGGGCTGCAACATCCCTTTTGCATGTGAGATAATGTCCAGTTTCCAGGGATTCTGACATGAATGTCTTTGGAAGACATTACTAAGCACCCTTCTCCATCTGCTTCCTACTTGAAAATAAGGGTGTGTTTTGTTTTGTTTTGTTTTTTTGTGGGGGGGGGGCATTTCCAGCAAACAGGTGCACACTCAAGGAAGGAGCTTTTTTTTTTGGGGGGGGGGGGGGTTTGACTTGGGCAGGGCAGGACCTGGCTGCAGCCTGGAGCTGGGAGGGGGAAGGGAGCTGTCTCCCGTATCTGAGGACCTTCTGATCTGCTGCTTGCCCTGCGGCCTGCAGCAGCATCCGGGCTGGAGAAGGAGTGGTTACAGGTAAACCGGTGGGCCAGCAGGGGATGGTGGGTCCCCGTGTCCCTGGTGGCCCCCCTTGTTCCTGATAGATTCTGACAGCAGCTCCGACTCCCATCCCAGGAGCATGGACGTCCGCTGGCTTCTGCCTACAACTCCCACAATGCTCCAGGCCGCACTTCCGGGCTGGGACGGCGCTCCCGTGCCTCACAGAGGCCTGGAGGTTCTCTGTCCTCAGCCTACAGCTCCCACAATGCTCCGGGGGACACGTTCAGCCTTTGGAGGCCGCTGCGCTTAGGGCTCCTTTCTCTTTACCTGTGGTCTGCAGCGCCCACTGGGCTCCGGAGGGCACGTCTGTCACCAAACACTGCAGACCCCAACTTCAGAGGCCGCTGCGCCCCGCCGCCCAGGCAGGGCTTATGCGCATGCGCTCTCCCAGTTACTTCTTGCACAAGCTTCATGCCTCAGTCCAGCGCCCGCACGCCGGGTCAGGTCGCCCTCAGAGGCCACAAAAGACCCTCCGATGGGATGGGCCGCTCTCCTCTCCACTGTGCAGAGGCTGAAGTATGCTGCCTTTAAAAAAAAATAATGTTTTTTAAATTGATTTCAGGGCGAGAGAGAGAAACATCCATGATGAGAGGGAATCATTAATGGATTGCCTCCTGCACAACCCCCACCACACGGGGGTGGAGCCCACAACCCAGGCAAGTGCCCTGACCTGGAATCCAACTGTGACCTGGTTCATAGGTCAACGCTCAACCCCTGAGCCATGCTGACCCGGCCTGAAGTATGCCTTTTGGAAAGCACTGGGATCTGCAGTGGTGTCTCATATCTCCATCCACACGGGCATTTGTGTACATTCAAATCTGTTCTCTGTTCCTGGGTCCAGTGCAGGCCTGCTCTGTGAAGCTGGGGATACGGCCCCTCTGGGATCCCCCAGGCTCCTGTGCGGGTCCGGGAAGGAGGTGGTGACACTGTGCATTCCCAAAGATAGTTTTTTGTTTTGTTTTTTTTAAATAAAAGAAACCTGCCATAACCGGTGTGGCTCAGCCGCTAGAGCGTCAGCCTGCAAACTCAAGGGTCCCAGGTTCGATTCCAGTCAAGGGCATGTACCTTGGTTGCAGGCACACAACCAGTAGGGAGTGTGCAGGAGGCAGCTGATCCATGTTTCTAACTCTCTATCCCTCACCCTTCCTCTCTGTAAAAAATCAATAAAATGTATTTTTTTAGAAAAGGACCACCGCCCGCCGCCCCCCCCCCCTTAAAGGAAAGAAAAACAGCCCCAGCTGTGTGGCTCAGTTGGTTAAGTGTCTTCCTGTGCACCTGAAGGTCATGGTTGGATTCAGACACACGCCCGGGTTACGGGTTCGGTGCCGATTGGGGTGCATGCAGGAGGCAACCGATGAACATTTCTCTCTTTTCTCTCTTTTTCTTCCTCTCGCTCTGAAACCAATAAAAACATTCAAAAAAGAAAGAGGCTTCCAAAAGGGAGGGGAAACTAGCGTTTATTTGAAAATTAGGGAAGGGGGGGTAACTATTCCTGAAGTCCTGATTCAGGCATATGCCCAAATAGTGTTCTGATCGGGAGACAAAGGCAAGGGGTGTCCACGAGAAAGGGAAGAGGCACCCTGACATCCACAGAAGACAATGCTATTGTTTTCCATTTTCCAGCTCTGTGGTCATCAGGCCACTCGTCAGCACTGCTTTCTTGTTACTCTTGCAAACCATTCTTCAGGACGCAAGGTGATTAGGCCCCGTGTGACCACTCAAAAGGCTTGAGACATAAGACATGCCAGGCCTTCCTGCTGCATGGTAACGTGCTCCCGTTTATGATTTATTTTTTGACAGCGGTCGGAGCTGGCCTTGCCCCTTCACCTGCCCTGCCAGCCGACCAGCCGCTCAGAGCTTCCAGGTGCCCTCACACACAGCCTGGTACGTGTCCTGCGTCAGGGGCCGGAAGGCCTGGGCCTGGCTGTCCAGCACAAACAGCGAGTCTGCGATGACGCCCACGTTGAACCCCTCACTCGCCAGCCGGGACTTCACCAGTTTGAAGGTGTTGGTGATCTCCAAGGTGTCCTGCAGGAGCAGGACTGTAACTCTAGCTTCCACTCCCACGGCCATGGCCTCCCACCCCCCAACCACTGAGCTCACCTGGATGCGGATGAAGTGGGGGACCGCATAGGCCGGGAGCCACGTGCGGACGTGCTGGTACAGCTTCTGCCCGTCGAAAGCCCGGCCCGGGGCCAGCTGCACAGCAGCCATGCCCACCTTGCCCTCACACCCTGGAATCACACCAACCGGTCCCTCTCAGCTTGCCCACCGCTAAGGTGGGGTAGCACACCTCCACCCACAAAGCTGCTGCTGTTGCTTTACAATGAGGGGAGCCCTCCGCACCTGGCACGGACACGCCGTAGACGTTCACCTGCTGCAGGAAGTCCACCAGTGACAATACGCCCTCCACCTCCCGCGTGGACACGTTCTCACCCTTCCATCTGCGGGGTGAGAGCAGGGGCTTGAGATCACTGCCCTGGTAACAAGGAGCCACCGCCCCTTGCCCACAAAGCCCCGCCCCCAGAATACGAGAGCCCCGCCTCTTTACTCAGGCTCCCTGTAGGATCTGAAAGCCCCTGTGGTCCCACCCCCGAGGCCCCGCCTCCAAGTTGTGCCCCAGAAGCCACGCCCCCAGAATATGAAAGCTCCACCTCCTTTTAGGACCAGAATGTCCCAGTGGCCCCGCCCCTGAACACCCGCCTCTTTACTCGGCATCCCTGTAAGACTGAAAGCCCCTTTGGCCCCGCCCTCAAAGCCCCGCCTCCAAGTTTTTCCGCCCCCCGAAGCCCCACCCATGGAATCTGAGAGCCTTGTCTCCATACTAGGCCTCCCTGTAGGATATGAAAGCCCCGGTGGCCCCGCCCTCAAAGCCCGCTTCCACGTTCTGCCGCAGAAGCCCCGCCCCCGGAATCCAATAGCTCCGCCTCTCTTTAGGACGGGACTGTCCCTGTGGCCCCGCCCTCTAAGCCCCGCCTCCAAGTTCCGCCCTGAGTCCCGCCTCCGAAATCTGAGAGCCCCGCCTCTTTACTCGGCCTCCCAGTAGGATCTGAAAGCTCCTATGGCCCCACCTCCTAACTCCCTGAAACTTCGCCTCCTAGTCCCGCTCCAGGAATCAGAAAGCCCCGCCTCTTCATTCGGCCTCCCAATAGGATCTGAAAATCCCAGTGACCCCGCCCTCAAAGCTCTGCCTCTACGTTCCGCCCCAAAGTCCCGCCCCCAAAATCCGAGAGCCCCGCCTCTTTACTCAGCCTTCCTGTAGGATCTGAAAGCCCCGCCTCCTAACCCCCGAAGCTCCGCCTCCAAGCCCCGCCTCAGGAATCCGAGAGCCCCGCCTCTTTACTTGGCTTCCCTGTAGGATCTGAAAGCATTGATGGCCCCGCCCTGAAGCTCCGCCCCCGAAATCCAAAAGCCCCGCCTCCCTTTAGGACCACAATGTCCCAGTGGCCCCGCCCCAAAAGCCCCGCCCATCACCGGTAAGTGTCCCCTAGGCGGTCGTGGAAGTAGAGAAAGCCTTCGCGGTCCACCGACAGCACGTCCCCGGTGTTGTAGTAAATGTCGTCCGGACGACGCACCTTCCGCACCAGCTTCCGTTCCGACAGCTCCCGGGGCCCGCGGTACCCCAGGAAGGGGTTGCGGGCCTGCACCCGGGTCAGCAGCAGCCCGGGCTCCCCTGGGCGGGAGCGAGAGGCGGGCATGAACCACGACAGGAATCTCGCAGCCCACGGCCTCCTGCCCGAGATTCCAACAGGCGGGCTCCACCACCCGGACCCTCCGAGGAGAGATATCCAGCGATGGAGACGAGGAGACGACTCAGACACAGGGACAGGGAGATGGAAGAGGAGAGACAGACGGACAGAAAGAGTGGCGCGGGGAGCCCATTAAAAATGGGAAAAGGGAAAATTATAAAATAATATAAAATAAAATTAAAAAAATAAAACAAATAGGAAAAGGACGCCTGGCCAGTGTTGCTCAGTCGGCCTGCGGACTGAAAGGTCCCAGGTTCGATTCCGGTCAAGGGCATATACCTTGATTGCAGGTACATCCCCAGTGGGGAGTGTGCAGGAGACAGCTGATCGATGTTTCTCTCTCATCGATGTTTCTGACTTTCTATCCCTCTCCCTTCCTCTCTGAGAAAAACCAATAAAATATATTTTTTTAAAAATGGGAAAAGGATAACAAGGGATGGTCAAAGGATGGAGACAAATAGTGGCAGGAGGAAACGGGGTGTGGCCAGGCTCTTGAAAGACTCAGGAGAGGAGAAGATGGGGGGACAGGTGGGTGCCTGGGAGGACGGGAGGCTGAGAGGACAGCCCCCCGGGGCACCAGGAGGCACAGCGAAGAGAGGCTGAGGCCGAGGGGGTGGGTCCTTCAGATCCGAGAGGCTGAGAGGCCTGGACAATGGTCGGCCGGACAGATGGAGAGGGTCTCAGGGTTGAATGAGAGCTGCAGGCACCACCATGGAGCAGGCCCCGCCCCACCAATGTACCTGCCCCTCCAGCAGGTCCCACCCCCCATGCACCTGCCCCCCATAGGCCCCGCCCCATGCACCTGGCCCCAGAGCAGGCCCCGCCCCCAGGCACCTGGCCCTGGAGCAAGCCCCGCCCCCATGCACCTGCCTCCCAGCAGGCCTGGCCCCCTCTCCCCCACAATGCAGCTGCCCCCACCAACAGGCCCGGACCCCCATGCACCTGGCCTCACGGGCACACAGAAGCCATCTGGGTCCCGCACCGGCTCTGCAGCCTCCGTGTCGAACTGCACCAGCTCAAAGGGCGCCATGGCCTACAGGAGGGGGGTGTCAGCGGCCAGGACTCAGCTCCCGGCTGGTCGGGATCCCTGCCCGCCCCGCCCCCAACTCACCCGGAGGATGCAGCTGGTCTTGCCCACGGCCCCGCGGCGGCCTGGGTAGTTGATGAAGCCCGCGTTGCCCTCCGTGGAGCCGTAGACCTCGAAGACCCGCACGGGCCCGAAGCGGCGCTGGAAGGCCTCCCACACGTCTGCACGCAGCCCGTTACCCAAGGCCAGGCGGACGGTGTGCGCCCGGTCGTCTGGTCGCTGCAGAGAGGCCCCAGAAGGATGAGGAGGGGGTGGGTGGGGTCCCTGGAGGGACACCTAGGGACACAGGGCCCCTCATTGGGGGGATACCTAGGATGATGAGGCCTCCCCTGGGGCCTCATGGGGGGACAGACATCTGGGACTTGTATTGCAGGCATTCCTGGGGGCCTTTACCTGGAGTACCCTGGGGGTGCTTTGAAGCTTCATCTTGGGGGGTTACTCAGGGCCTTCCTTGGGGGCCGTTGCCCGGAGGCTTTACCTAGAGGGGTGCCTGGGGTAACTCTTGGTACTGATGAGGCTGCTCATATCTAAAGAGTTTTCCCAGCCCTGACCGGTGTGGCTCGGCGGATAGAGCGTCGGCCTGTGGACTGAAGGGTCCCGGGTTCGATTCCGGTCAAGGGCATGGACCTTGGTTGCGGGCACATCCTCAGTGGGGGGTGTGCAGGAGGCAACTGATTGATGTTTCTGACTCTCTTTCCCTCTCCCTTCCTCTCTGTGAAAAATCAATAAAATATATTTTAATATATTTTCATTCATTTCAGAGAGGAAGAGAGAAGAGAGAGAGGTAGAGGGAGAGAGGAGACCAATGATGAGAGAGAATCATGGATCAGCTGCCTCCTGCAAGTGGGCATGTGCCATGTCTGGGAATCCAACTGTGACCTTCTGGTTCACAGGTCGAAGCTCAACCACTGAACCATGCCAGGTGGGCAATTTTTGGTTTGTTTGTTTGGTTGGTTAATCCTCACCTGGGGAGGATATTTTTCCCATTTCCTTTCGGAGAGAATGGAAGGGAGGGATGGGGAGAGAGAGTGAGGAGAGAAGGTGACAGGGAGCCTTTTCTGGGGGGACACATTGATTGGTTGCCTCCTGCACGGCCAGGGATTGAAACTGCAACCCCAGGGACGTGCCTTTGACTGGGAATCGAACCCACAACCCTTCAGCGCATGAGCCAGGGCTCTGACCGCAGACCCACACCACTCAGGGTGATGGCTGCGGTTCTGTGTCTAAGGGGTTTCACCGGAGCCTCCCCTCTGCCCCTCACCTGAGGGGGCGTTGCACAGGTACCGCAGCACCTCGCCCACTTACTGGATCACAGTCACCCCGTGCTGCCGGCAGTCCTCCCAGAAGCGGGATGCTGGAGAACTTGGGGGGCCAGGACACAGGTGGCTCCTGGGAGGCGGGAGAGGAAGGTGGTTCAGGTCCTGCTGCCACATCTCCATGAAGCACAGGGTGACCCTTGGCTCATCGCTGGTGCCTGGTCCAACCGGGCATAGTGGGGCCTCAGCCTGGGGTCACACTCAGCCGCCAGCGTGTGTGGGAGGCTTGGTGCCGGACACAGGGCGCTAGGGCTCAGGAAGGGCTGTGGGCATCCATTGTTCTCGATTATGATAACACTAGAGGCCCGGTGCAACAAAATTCATGCACGGGAGGGTGGGGGTTGCCCTCAGCCCAGCCTGCATCCTCTCCAATCTGGAACCCCTTGAGGAGTGTCCAACTGCCCATTTAGGCCCGATTCTACCGGTAGGATCAGGCCTAAACGGGCAGTCGGACATCCTTCTCATAATCCAGGACTGCTGGCTCCCAACTGCTCACCTGCCTGCCTCCCTGATTGCCCCTAACTGCTTCTACCTGCCAGCCTGGTCACCCCCTAACCACTCCTCTGCCAGCCTGATTGATGTCTAACTGCTCCCCTGCCAGCCTGTTTGCCCCCAACTTCCCTCCTCTGCTGGCATGGTCACCCCCTAACTGCCCTCCCTTGCAGGCCTGGTCACCCCCAACTGCCCTTCCCTGCAGGCCCAGTCACCACCAACTTCCCTCCTCTGCCAGCCTGTTTGCCCCTAACTGCCCTCCCCTGCCAGCCTGGTCACCCCTAACTGCCCTCCCCTGCAGGCCTGGTCCCTCCCAACTGCCCTCCTCTGCTGGCCATCTTGTGGCAGCCATCTTGTGTCCACATAGGGGCAACCATCTTTAACCACATGGGGGCAGCCATCTTGTGTGTTGGAGTGATGGTCAATCTGCATATTACTCTTTTATTAAATAGGATAGAGGCCCAATGCACGAAGATTTGTGCAAAACGGGCCTTCCTTCCCCTGGCTGCTGGCACCGCTTTCTGCTGCCTTTCAGCCTTCCCATGCTGCCCAGAGGCCCAGGACTGCTGGGGCATGCAGTCCCACCCCACCCCTGGCTGCTTGGCGCCCATGTATACAAATTAACCCACCATCTTTGCTGGGTTAATTAGCATACTCACACCTGATTGCCTGTGGGTGTCACGAAGGTACAGTCAATTTGCATCTTTCTCTTTTATTAGTGTAGCTTTGATGAATTATCTCTTCATATCAGAACAGATATGGATAGGTGGGCAGATGGGTGGATGGAGAAGTGAGTGGGTGGATGGGTGGGTGGGTGTTTGGGAGGGTTCCCACGTGGAGTGATTAATTTTAAGGGTCATGACACCCTGCAAGTGAAATGTCATCATCCCGGCATCCAAAGGGACGATTGCTTGTGAGTTGGTTAGTAGCAGCTGTGTCTTCTCTGAGGCTGTTTTTTTTATTTTAGCATATTTTATTGATTTTTTACAGAGAGGAAGGGAGAGGGATAGAAAGTCAGAAACATCGATGAGAGAGAAACATCGAGCAGCTGCCTCCTGCACACCCTGTACTGGATGTGTGCCTTTAGCCAAGGTCCATGCCCTTGACCAGAATCGAACCTGGGAACTTTCAGTCCACACGGACCAGGGCTTGCCAGCAATGATTTAACCAAAGGCTCTGGCTGGGTAGCTGAATGGATGAGAGCGTTTTCCCAGTAGGCCAAGGGTGAAGGTTTGGTCCCTGGTCAGGATACACAGGAACCAGCCAGTGAATGCATAAATAAGTGGGACAACAACTCTCTCTCTCTCTCTCTCTCTCAGGAAAAACAAAGAACAAAGGGATAACTGAACGAAATGTAACATCTCTAGAGGAAATTTCCAGGCTGACTGGACATGTGGAGGGGAGAGGAACAGAGACCAAACATGGAGACTGATGGTAAAAAGATAATTTGGTAATTGGGGAAATCTGAACAGGAAGTGCCTATCCTCTGATATCACCTTTGTTTGTTTTTAAATATATTTTATTGGGGGTTTTTTTACAGAGAGGAAGGGAGAGGAATGGAGAGTTAGAAACACCGATCAGCTGCCTCCTGCACACTCCCCACTTGGGGATGTGCCCGCACTCAAGGTACACGCCCTTGACCGGAATCAAACCTGGACCTTTCAGTCCGCAGGCCGACGCTCTATCCACTGAGCAACACCGGTTCATGTATATGTGAGAGATGCCTACTGCAATAGTTACACGCAAAAAGACTTGTTCTAAAATAATCCAGGAGTGGCGTGCATATGAAATAAAACTGGACACCTGATTCTGAAACCGGTTTGGCTCAGTGGATAGAGCGTCGGCCTGCGGACTGAAAGGTCCCAGGTTCGATTCCGGTCAAGGGCATGTACCTTGGTTGCGGGCACATCCCCAGTAGGGGGTGTGCAGGAGGCAGCTGATGGATGTTTCCCTTTCATCAATATTTCTGACTTTCTATCCCTCTCTCCCTTCCTCTTTGTGGAAAATCAATAAAAAATATATTTAATAACAACAACAACAACAACAACAAAACTGGACACACGTCCATTGTAGAGGCTGTCTGAGTTCCCTGGAGACTTCAGCCAACTCTTTGCTCTACTCTTGTGTGTGTTTGAAATGGTGCACAGTCTAAAAACAACAACCTTTTAAGCCCTAACTGAATAGCGCATGTGGTTGGAGCATAGGCCTGAACCTCAAGGTAGACGGCTGGATTCCCAGTCAGGGGACAGACAAGAAGTAATGGATGAATGCATATGGAAGTGCAACAACAAATCAACACTTTGCCCTGGCTGGTGTGGCTCAGTGGATAGAGCGTCGACCTGCAGACTAAAGGGCCCCAGGTTCGGTTCTGGTCAAGGGCATGCACCTTGGCTGCGGGCACATCCCCAGTGGGGGTGTGTGTGTGTGTGTGTGTGTGCAGGAGGCAGTGGATCAATGTTTCTCTCTCACCGATGTTTCTGACTTTCTGTCCCTCTCCCTTCCTCTCCGTAGAAAAAAATCAATAAAATATATATTTTTTAAAAATAAAAATAAAATAGATAAAAATACAAAACAAAAAACGAGTCAATGTTTCTTTCTCCTTTCTGTTCTCTAAGAATGAATACATTCTAAATTAATAACAATATGTTAATAACGTCTAGGAAAGACAGGCTGAAGCGGAACTGAGGGGGAGGCGAGAAAGAAACATGGCCCCGGGCAGTGTAGGCAGCTGCTGAGCATCCAGCCAGGATGCAGAGGCCACCTGGCCAGTTCTGAGTGGGGACACTGGGCTGGGCTGCAGGCTCCATCCCCGGTGGGGGGCGTGCAGGAGCCGATTGATGATGTTTCTATCTCTATCCCTCTCTCTTTAAAGAAAGAGAGAGAGAGGAAGGAAGGAAAAAAGGAAGGAAGGGAGAGACAGGAGGGAGGGAGGGAGGGAGGGAGGGAGGGAGGGAGGGAGGGAGGGAAGGAAAGGAAAGGAAAGGAAAGGAAAGGAAAGGAAAGGAAAGAAGGAAAGGAAAGGAAAGGAAAGGAAAGAAAGGAAAGGAAAGGAAAGGAAAGGAAAGGAAAGGAAAGGAAAGGAAAGGAAAGGAAAGAGCTGGTTTGGCTCAGTGGATAGAGCATCAGCCTGTGGACTGAAGGGTCCTGGGTTCGATTCCCGTCAAGGGCATGTATCTTGGCTGCAGACACATCCCCAGTGGGGGGGCGTGCAGGAGGCAGCTGATGGATGTTTCTCATCGATGTGTCTAAGTCTCCCTCCCTCTCCCTTCCTCTCTGTAAAAAAAACAATAAAATATATTTAAAAACAAACAAACATGACTCCCAGTCAGGTGTTGGGGAGGCAGCCAGAGCAGTGTTTGCCGAGCGCCTCCTCACTGACAGGAGGTCACTGGCGTGACCTCACACAGCTGCTGTCCCCTCCTGAGCACCACCCAGCCCCTGGGAACCCTCTGAGTGCCCAGCCCTCTGCCCCAGGGGTGCTGGGGCTCACTCCCTGCCTGTGCCCCTTGCCACAGGGTGCTAGGCGACCCGTGAAGCCCTGACCCCCCCCCCACACACACAGCCTCCCAGCCCGCACGCCCCAGGGCAGAAGGATCCTCAGGGGAGGGCTCACCCAGCTCCAGGCATCCGAGCACCCCGAGAACCAGGCCCATCGCGTGGTACAGGGGCAGGACGGTGTAGACGACGTCGGCGGCGGTGACCCCGCTCAGGCCCAGCATGGCGCTCATCTGCAGCACCCGCTCGTGCGAGAGGATGGCCGGCTTGGGGAGCCCTGGGGGATGGAGGGGGGGGAGAATTGGGGGGCGTGCAGGGCTGGGTCTCCATGGGAGGGGGTGTGGCTCAAGGAGGTCAGGTTGGGTTTGGGGTTCAGAGGTCAAATCCCAAAGCTGCAGGAGGGGCCCCGTAGCTGTCCCCTAGGAAAAGGCAATACTCTGGCCGAAACCAGTGTGGTTCAGTGGATAGAGCGCCGGCCTGCGGACTGGAGGGTCCCAGGTTGGAGTCCGGTCAAGGGCATATACGTTGCCTGCGGGCACATCCCCAGTAGGGGTGTGCAGGAGGCAGCTGATGGATGTTTCCCTCTATCCCTCTCCCTTCCTCTCTGTAAAAAATCAATAATAATATATATATATATATTTATAAATAAATAAATAAACAAACAAACAAACAAACAAATAAATAAATAAAATATATTTTTTTAAAAAGAAAGAAAATGAAAAGGCAAGACTCTGGACCTTTCGGGGCAGAAGTCAGGCCACGTGTCCCCATCCCCGCGCAGCCCCGGCGGGCGGTGCAGGAGGCTGGGCTGGGGGTCAGGTCGGGGTGAGAGGTCGGGGGTCGGGGCCCTCACCGGTGGTCCCGGAGGTGTAGATGAACAGGGCAGGGCTCTTGGGCGTGAGGCCGGCGCGCAGGTCGGCGGGCACCGGGTCCGGGGGCGCGGCGTCCAGGACCGGTTCCAGCGCGCACACCCCGGGCGTCGGGGAGCTGCGGCCCAGGTAGAAGCAGTGCACGCGCTCCGCCTGCAGCTGCAGGAGCACCTCCTCCAGGCTCTCCCGGAGATCTGCAGGGGTGGACGGGAGAGGAGACTGAGGCAAGCCCCCCCCCCCCTTCCGGGGATGAGGGGGGAACCCACCCGCAGCCGGCAGAGGGCGCTTCTGCACTTCTTGGGAAGAACCCCAGGGCCCGGCCATGTGCACACAACCCCTATGGGATTGGGCCTATACTGGCAGTTGGACAACCCCCTCACAATCTGGGACTGCTGGTTCATACTGCTTGAACATCCCTAACCACTCTGCCTGCCAGCCTGCTCACCCCTAACTGCCCTTCCCTTCTGGCCTGATCACCTCTAACCACCTCTGCCTCTGCCTGCCACAATGGCTTTGTCCGGAAGGACATTTGGAAGGTCTCATGGTCTAATTAGCATATTACTCTTTTATTAATACACACACACACACACACACACACACACACACACACTAGTGGCCTGGTGCACAAAATTTGTGCACAGGGAGGGGGGCCCATAGCCTGGCCTGCACCTTCTCCAATCTGGGTTCCCTCTTGAAATCCAGAACCGCTGGTTCCTAAACACTCACCTGCCTGCCTGCCTGATCACCCCTAACCACTCTGCATGCCAGCCTGCTCGACCCCAACTACCACCCCCACCCCTCCTGGCCTTCTGACCCCCAACTGGCCTCCTGAGGCCTGATCACCTCCAACTGCCCCACCTGCTGGCATGCTTGCACCCAACTGCCCCACCCCTCCAACCTGATCACCCCCAACTGGCCCATCTTGCCAGGTTGCTCACCCCCAGCTACACTCCCCTCCTGGCCTGAACTCCTAACAACCACTATCTTGGCCCACCAAAGCCCTTGCCTTTGTCCAGAAGGTCTCTCTGTCTAATTAGCATATTACCCTTTTATTAGTTTAGACTAGAGCTGCAGTGCATGAAATTCATGCATGGGGTGGGGGGTGTCCCTTAGCCCAGCCTGTACCCTCTCCAATCTGGGACCCCTTGAGCGATATCCGACTGCCTGTTTAGGTAGGATCGGGCCTAGGCGGGCAGTCGGACATCCTTCTCACAACTGCTGGCTCCAAACTGCTCACCCACCTGCCTCCCTGATTGCCCCTAACCGCTTCTGCCTGCCAGGCTGATCACCCCCTAACCACTACCCTGCCAGCCTAATTGATGTTTAACTGCTCCCCTGCCAGCCTGTTTGCTCCCAACTTCCCTCTTCTGCTGGCCTGGTCACCCCTTACTGCCCTCCCCTGAAGGCTTGATCACCCCCACTGCTCTTCCTTGTAGACCTGGTCCCTCCCAACTGCCCTCCCCTGCTGGCCATCTTGTGGTGGCCATCTTGTGTCCACATGGGGGCAGGATCTTTGACCACATGGGGGCAGCCCTCTTGTGTGTTGGAATGATGGTCAATCTGCAAATTACTCTTTTATCAGATAGGATGTATATGTATATTTTAAGGGAAAACAAAGCACCTGGTGCCCTCAGAATTACTTCCCAGCCTGTGCACTGACCAGCGGGCAGCCCAGCCCGCCCCCGCCCCGTCCCCTCTCGCCCCCGCCGGCCTCCGAGGGGCGGTCCTTACCCGGGTCCACCAGCAGCACCCGCGCCCCGGAGCTCAGCACCGAGTGCGCCAAGGGCGCCCCGCGGATGTGCGGGTTGATCCAGGCCACGGGGCAGCCCAGCTTGGCCAGCCCCAGCCACAGGCCGAGCGCGGACACCGCCTGTCCGGGCAGCACCAGCAGAGCGGCGGCCTCCGGGGGCCCCGCGCCGTCGGCGGCGGCCAGCTCCGCCCTCAGCGCCCACGCCGCGCGACAGGCCCGGGCATCCAGCTCCGCAAAGGAGACGGCGCGGCGCCCTGGGCCGGTCCACACCAGCGGCGCGTGGTCCGGCTGCGCCCGCGCGCGCCGCTCGAAGGCGTCCACGAAGGTGTCCGGGGGCGCGCGGCGCAGGCGGGCCCGGAGGCGCAGGCCCAGGCGGAGGAGGCCCGCCGCGAAGGCCAGGTCGGCGGGCAGCCAGCGCAGCGCGGGGGGCGGCCGGGGCGGCAGCAGGGCCAGGGCCAGGGCAGCGGCAGCGAGACTCAGTCCGGGGGGCGCCCAGGGCCAGAGCCAGGGCCGTGCCAGCGCCGCCAAGCCGGCCAGCACGCAGCAGGTGGGGTCCCCCAGGAGCCAGCGCAGCGCGGGGGCCACGGCCACGGGCCAGGCGGGCAGCCCCCCTGCCCGCAGGAGCAGCAACAGCAACGGTGGCAGCAGCAACAGCAACGACCGGCTCCTCGCGCCCATGGCAGCAGCTGTCTGTCTGTCCTCCTGGCACCGGCTGTCTGTCCTGTGTCCCCCGGGGCGCTCACCTGCGTGGGGCTGCCAAGCAAACTCTGGTCCCTGGCGGGGGTCCAGGTGATACCGAGGGCGGAGCGAGCGGCCGGGACTCTGCCCCAGAACTTCTCAATTTTCACTGACAATTGGCATTCAACAGCAGTTTCGTTTTTTGGGTGCACAGCGGAGTGGCTGGACACTTTTACTTTTTTTTTTTTTTTTAATATTTTTATTTGCCCAAACCGGTTTGGCTCAGTGGATAGAGCGTCGGCCTGCAGACTGAAGGTTTCCGGGTTCAATTCCGGTCAAGAACATATACCTTGGCTGTGGGCACATCTCCAGTTGGAAGTGTGCAGGAGGCAGCTGATGGATGTTTCTCTCTCATCAATGTTTCTGACTTTTTATCCTTCTCCCTTCCTCTCTGTAAAAAATCAATAAAATATATTTAAAATATATTTTTATTTCAGAGAGGAAGGGAGAGAGAGAGATAGAAACATCAATGATGAGAGAGAATCATGGATGGACTGCCTCCTGCACGCTCCCACTGGGGATCAAGCCTGCAACCCAGGCATTTGCCCTTGACCGGAATCGAACCCGGGACCCTTCAGCCCGCAGGTCCCTTCTATCCACTGAGCCACACCAGCTGAGACACTGTGGGGAGCCGGCAGGGCTGTGGCATACTCAGCCCCGGGGCGCCTGATGTGCCATGCCAGCCCAGGCAGGCCCAGGGACCCTGAGAAGGGGCGGCCTAAAGGTTTAGAAAAGATATAATGATCCCAAAACTGGTTTGGCTCAGTGGATAGTGCGTAGGCCTGCAGACTGAAGGGTCCCGGGTTCGATTCTGGTCAAGGGCATGTACCTTGGCTGCAGGCACATCCCCAGTGAGGGGTGTGCAGGAGGCAGCTGATCAATGTTTCTGACTTTCTATCCCTCTCCCTTCCTCTCTGTAAAAAGTCAATAAAAATATATTAAAAAAAAAAAAAAAAGACAGAATGAAAGCTGGGTCTCGGTGGGATGCTCCTTCCCCTCTGGAGAGACAGCACCCACGCCCACAAGGCGTGCCTTTATTTTGTAGCCAGCTGCCAGGAGGCAAAGTGAGGGTGTGGTTGAGATGTTTACAACATTCTCCGAGCCCTTACAGGCAGCCAATCAGGCTTTATTTACATGCATCACCCAGGAGGTGGGGCCTCGTGTCAGAACCACAGGGGCAAGCTGACAGTCACAGCTGTTGGCCATAATGGTGCGGGGAGAGCTCTGCCCATCACTCTGGGTCGTGCACGTGGCCCGAGGGGACTGTGCCCTCTCCTAGGTCAAGGCTTGGACCTGCCCAAACACCATAGCCTCGGCTCAAAGGGCGCTTTCTCATTAAAAAAAAAAAAAATCCTTTTATTGATATCAGAGAGAGGAAGGGAGAGGGATAGAATCAAGGATGGAAAGCATTGATTCGCTGCCTTCTGCATGCACCCTATTGGGGGTGGAGCCTGCAAACCCCTGAACATGACCTGGACGGGGATAGAACCCCCATGACCCTTCAGTCCGCAGGCCAAGGCTCTATCCACTGAGCCAGATGGGCTGGGGCTGTGGGACACATTTATGCCCTCTGAGGGGATCCCCTCCTGAGTCTGGTTCCCGGCACCACACAGGTGCTCTACACTTCCCTGACCTGTTACTTCTCAATCCCTCTCCCCGTCCACCCAGCCCCCACCTGCTCCCGTCCTCACCCCACCTGTTTGTTCAGCTCCATGGACACCCACTGGCCAGGTCCACAGGCCAGCAGGACAGCACGGCCCCTGGGCTTCAGGTACAGCCCGACTCCCCTTCCCCTGTGGGAGGTCGGTTTGGCTGGACTGGGGTGCCAGCCAGGTATACAGAGGGTGCTCAATAAATTCTGGAAGGAATGCCTTAAGTATCTGACCCCGTTCATGTGCTGGTTGGATTCTGTCACCCCCTTGGTGGGGTGGGGTGTGGCGGGACTCCTTGCCCTTGGTAGGTGTGCTAGGGGTCAGCTCCCGTCATGGCAGGCTAGCATGCCCTAAGCACTCCTGGCCCCCCAAGAGTAAGGTGCTCCTCCATGTTGTCAGGGCCCATCACAATAGGGAGATCCAGAGGTCTTGGGGGACAGGCTTCGAAACGAAATGTTCCTCCCAGGCAGCAGCAACTGGGACTGGGGTGGGGTCCCCCACATGAGCTTCCTCTCTGAGGACACACCTCACGAGGGCTGGCCTGTACACTCCCCACAGGACCGAGGATGAAGAGTCAGGCCCCATAAAATGCATGCCCCACTTCCCCAGAGAACAGAGGCACCAGACAACCAAGTGGAGAGTTCTGTCTTTACCCAACGAGAGCCAGACACCCCAAGTCCAGGAGCTCACGGCTTCTGGGTTTGGGCCAGGGAGCCAGTCCTTTATTAGTCTGTGATGGGTCCATCCGAGTCCCTGCAGGCGCCAGACAAGGGGTGGCTTGGGGCATGCACCACGGATCTCACCCTGTCTGAAAGCTGGAGTAGGAAGCAGCTCTGAACCCCACACCAAGTCTGATGGTCCAGTTCTGAGGCAGTCAGATCCCCGGCCAGCCCCAGCCGGCACTGCCTGGAAGGGTCCGAGTGTGGGAGGAGCCAGTGGAGATGAGGGTGGAAACGGGGACAGTGTGGCCAGCTGTGGTCAATGTACCTGCTGGCCTGGATGTCAGGAGCCCTGCGGCGGGCGTGGCCAAAACAACATGGGCGTGGCTTAGCCGGCACGGCGGAGCCCCAGCGGCTGAAATCCCACGCTGGGCTTGGTCAGACCCCCGAGTGGGCGTGGCCTGGGTCAGGGCGCGGGGTGCGCCGCCAGGTGGCGCTCCAGCAGCGCGCGGTGCGAGAAGACCTTGCCGCAGGCAGGGCAGGGCGCGCGCTCCGGGCGGTGGGTGCGCATGTGCACGTTGAGCGAGCTCTTCTGCGTGAAGCGCTTGGCGCAGACGGCGCACTGGAAGGCGCGCACGCCCGTGTGCGTGACCATGTGCTTGAGCAGGTAGTCCCGCAGCGAGAAGGAGCGCCAGCACACGGCGCACTGGTGCGGCTTCTCCCCTGCGGGCGACAGGCGGGGGCGAGGGGTGTCAGCCGGGAGGAGACCTCGCCCCACCCCACCCGGGTCGCCGCTGCCAGGCCTATCCCCTTCCCTCTAGTCGGCTGGGACCCCCCTCTCCGGGCGTGTGCCATCTCACCAGGTACCACACTGGCTGTCAGGGTCCCTCCACCCCGAAGGGCACCCTCCCCAGAGGGCACCCGACGGTGTGGGGCATCGCTGGCCATCAGGGCTGGGCACTTCGGTGTCCCGTGCCCACATGGAGGCATCCCCTCCCCCATACCTACCAGGCCCCTATCTGGGCACCCTTCTGGGGAGGCCCACACACGCCCTCCCCCCCCTTTCCGCCAGAACCCCTGCTGCCCACAGCCCTGCCTGCTGGCCACCGTGATGTCCCCGGGGAGATGGAGCAGGCTGAGCCCCTACAAGGCCGTCAGAGCCAAGGGTATAAACAAAAGGCCACTGTCAGCGGCAGGGGCAGTACCTCGGCGGGGTCGCCCCCAACCCGCCGGCCTTGCCCCTGCCTAAGGCCCATGGGGCTGTCACACCTGGGCCGGCGCTGGCCCTGCCCTCTCCTGCCTCCCCGAGACGGCCAGTTTTCACTCCCAGCTCAGAACACGGTCGCCCTCCTCCCTTCACAGCGAAACCCCACCCCCTGGCCCAGGACAACCCCCTCCCCCTTACCACGTCCCCTGGCTTTCCGGCCAAATCCGGGCTTTTCACACCCAGCTCCGCCTGGCATTGAACACACCTGTGCTCCGGAGACCTTCCCTCCCACCCCTACCCCCAGCTGCCTGGCTTCAGAGCCGCCTCCTGGACAAGCTGAGATCCCAGAGTACCTCCCTGCAGCCTCAGGGAGCTCCCATGTCTCCCCCAGCCCGGGTCAGACCACCTCCTCGATGGCTCCCCATGATTCCCCGAGGCATCCAGCCCGTCACTGGGCCCAGGGAGGTCCCAGCACCAGCCGCCCACCGGGCCGCGCCCCGTCGCTAAGGCTCCATCCTAGCTCCACCCCCCACCTTAGGACACGCCCCCTCCCCAATGAAGCGGGGTCAGTATCCCGCACGGGCGTCTGCTGCCCACAACGGAGGACCCTGGAGCTCCACTCCCAGCCCCGCCCGGTAACCCCCCCCCCCCCAACCCGCCTCGAGTTCGCATCTCGGGGACTCCGGCCCGGGCCCCGCTCACCCGAGTGGATGAACATGTGCTTGGTGTAGTTCTTCCGCGAGCTGAAGGTCTTGCGGCAGTGGCTGCACTCGTAGGCGGGCGGCTCGGAGCCCGCGGGGCGCGCAGCGGGGACCAACGGGGCGGCGGCTGCTGCGGGGACGGTGGGCGGCGGCGCCAGAGCCTCCCCCAGAGTCACGCTGGGGGCCGCCTCGGGCTGGAGCGCCGCCGGGTAGAAGGCGGTCGGGGGTGCGGGGACCGGCTCTGCGGGCGCCGGCGGCTGCGCCGGGGGCCCCGGGGCGCCCAGGTGGAAGGGGAAAAGGACCACGGGAGGCGGCGCCGGGGCCTTGGCGGCGGGCTGGCGGGGCCCGGACAGGACGCAGTCCGGCGGCGGGGCGGGGGCCTCGGTGGGACAGCCTTCCACCGCGGGGCCGTCCTCCTCCTGCCACGCGGACACGTAGCCGTCGGGGAACACGTCCTCGGCCACGGGGGGCCCCCGGAGGAAGTCCCTCCCGGCGCCGTAGTCGGGGAGGCCGGTGGGGGCGGGCGGCTCATCGCGCGCGCTATCCGCGGAGAGGAAGCCGGTGGCGGCGCAGTCGGGGAAGGAAGTGGGGGGTGCCTGGCTCTCGCCGTCCTCGCCGTCCGTCTCGTCCTCCGTGTCCTCCTCTTCCTCCTCATCCGCGCCCTCCTCCGGGGCGGCGGCGGGCAGGGCGGGGTCCGCGAAGTGGCCCTCGGCTTTGGGCGGCGGCGGCGGCGCGGGGGGCGCGGGAAGCTGCAGGCGCGCGGGCTGGCGCTGCTTGCGGGTGTGCGCGGCGGCGCCGGGGTGGCCCGGGGGGCGCGCGGCCAACAGGTGGCGCAGGCGGTGGCGCAGCTGCGCGGGCGCGAGCGGCGGGGGCACGGGCGTGGGCAGCGGCAGGGCGGCCGGGGCGGGGGCCGGGGCTGCCGGGGCGCGGGCCCGGGCGATGATCTGCGTGCACTCGTCGATGACCGTCTGGATGCGCAGCACGGACGCGGCCGTGAGCACCTGCAGCGCCTCGCCCTGCGCCACCACCAGCGAGCCGCTGTAGAGGAACTCGACGAGCTGGCGCACCGTCTGCGCGGGCACCACGGGCGGCACGCGGATCTCCGAGTGGCCGAGCAGCAGCTTGTCCTGGAAGAAGGGCGAGCCGGCCGCCAGCACGCAGCGGTGCGCGCGCAGCGAGGCCTCGCGGATGCGCACGGTCACGTCGCAGAAGTGGCCGCCCAGACGCTGCCCGTTGAGGGTCTCGAGCAGCGAGCGGGAGAAGTTCTGCAGGTGGATGTGATGCACCGCCTCCGCCGCCGCCATCTGCACCCGATGAGGTGGGAGAGGTCAGTCAGGGGCTCCTTCCTTCAGCCTGGGGCACGGGGCAGGGCTAATCTCAGCCCCCCTCCCCGCCCCAAACGGGCCCTTGCAAGGCTCCAACCAGCGCACAGGCCTCACCACGACCCCCCTCTCTCTCCAGAACTCCTGCCTGTCTAGCCATCTCCACAGCTCCCTGCACACACCCATGGGAGAGGGGTGGGAATATCAAAGGTCTCTCCAAGGCCCTGGCTCAGTGGATAGAGCATAGGTCTGCGGACTGAAGGGTCCTGGGTCCCATTCCAGTCAAGGGCATATGCCTGAGGGTCGGGTTCGAGCCCCAGTAGGGGATCTGCAGGAGGCAGCCAGTCAACACCCCGCCTCCCTTTCCCCCAGTGCTACTTACTATCCAGGCTCCAGGGCTGGGTTCCCCTGTCTAGGCCGACCCAGCCACCCTTTCCCCCAACCCCAATACCTACCAATCTGCCCCCATCCCCTCCAGGGGGCAGATCTGTGGACAAGAGGGCAGGGGCCTGCACTGACCCCCTCCCCTCCCAGATGGGTGCAACCCCTCCACCTTCCACTGGTGGCTGCTTTCTGATCTGCCCTGGTTTCACACCCCAACAACCTCAGGGCGTCCTAGGCCAGGGCCCCATCTGCTGCCTCAGAACCGGGGGTTCTAACTAGTGTCCGTGGAGGTCTTCTCAGGGTGGGGTGACAGGAGGTGCACCCTGGACTGGGTGGCCAGGGGTGTGTGTCACTCAGGGCTCAGAGTAGGAGGGGCATTAGCCTAGCAGCTGCCCCAGGGAGGGAAACACGTGGTTTCTGGCACACACACCCCACCCCCACCCCATGGATGGGAATATGGAGCGGCCAGTGTGCAGAGAGGGGACACGTGCGGCCTGTGCAGGGGTGTGAGTGGGTGGGTGCAGGGGGGGGGGTAGTGGCTGAGCAATCCGGATGCGTCCTCTCAAACTGTGGGCTCCTTATCCCAGCACTGCCCACCCTCAGGCACTAGGGGTTACCAGCCCCCCACCAAAGGATTCTGGGAATCTGAGCAGCTCTATTTCACCCGTCCAGCAGGCACCATGCTCCCTCACCTTCCATTTCCCCTCCATCCACCCCGCTCATCCCACACCCAGTCCACCCATCTCCCGTCTAGTTCAGACTCCTCCCCCCCCCCCCGCAGCTCCTTAAGCCCAAACCCTCTTTGCTGGGACCAGAACCCACCCGTTTCTTGCACGTCCCACATCGAACCCCCCAGACCGCCTCCACCCGCACCGGCATGGACCCAGGGGCGCAGTGACCGCCCCTTCCCCACCGCACCCCCCACCTCGCGGTCTATTCCGCACGCGACCGCCAGAGGGCGCCTGCTCCCACCTAATGGGGCAGGGCCCGCCTCGGCTCGGGGACCACCGTGCGAAGAATTCTTGGCAAATTCGCCGATGAGCCGAGTCTGCGCGCGCTGCTGCCCCTGCACCAGCGTCCTCTCCGCGTCCGCTCACCCGGCGTCTAAGGCTCGGATGTGCGCCGGGGGTTGGGGCAGGCACCTGTGCATCCATCCGCAGAGTAGCGCCCCTCGCCCCGCTCCCCGAAAGGCTCCGACTCCTCGGTGCAGAGGCGGCGGGGCCTCCCAGGCGCCTCGGAACAAAGGCCGCCCGAGGACGCGGCCCCCAGGCCCGGCCGCGTCGCGTTCCCGCCGCCACACCTCTGCCCGCGCCACGCACAGCCCCGCGCGCCCTCTCCCGGGCTCTGGGACACGGCACGCGCCCTACCCTGCGCCCCGGGTCCCTCGGGGGTCCGCGCCCGCTGCCCCCGCCGCAGCCCCCGGGCTCCCGGGTCCGCCCCGCCCGCTTCCGACAGCGCCCCCTCCCGCCCGCAGCCTGCGCTCCCGGCACGGCGTGGGGGCCACTCCCGGCTACGCGCCGGCCCCGCGGCTGGGGAACGCCTGCCCGACCTCACCTCCCGCTCCTCCGAAGGCACCAGGCCCAGCCGCGGCCGCCTCCGGCTTCCCACCGACAAGGCCGCGCTTCCCGGCTGCGACTCCGGCGGAACCCAAGTCCGCAGCCGCTGCGGCGCGGGGGAGCGCTAGCGGGAAGCACGTTTCCGGTGTTTCTATGGAGATGAGCCGCCGCCGCCAGGCCGCAGTTCCGGGGGAACCAAAGTCGCAGACTCAGGGACTGCAGGGCGGCGAGGATTCTCTGGGCCGCAGGACGCTTCCGGCGTCGCCCTAGAGACGGGGAGGAGGCGGGGCCTGTCCTGTCAAACAGCGGGCCACGCCCCCGTGTTTGCGGGGTGGGACGGGGCTGGAGGTGCTGCACCGCAATAAAGTGTCGAAAGGCACTCTGCGACCCCTAGAGGTGCGAGCAGGAGTAGGGGTGCAAGCAGGAGTGAGGGTGCAAGCAGGAGTGGGGTGCAAGCAGGAGGAGGGGTACAAGCAGGAGTAGGGGTGCAAGCAGGAGAGGTGTGCAAGCAGGAGTGGGGTGCAATCAGGAATTGGGGTGCAATCAGGAATTGGGGTGCAAGCAGGAATGAGGGTGCAAGCAGGAGGAGAGTGCAAGCGGGAGTGGGGTGCAAGCAGGAGTGAGGTTCAAGCAGGAGAAGAGCTTGCTAGTAGGGGGGGAGCAGATCCCATCCGACCTTGACACCCACTCTCTGCCTCGCTCCCAGGCCTGGGTCCTGGGTCCCAGGAGGAAAGTGGAGATAGCCTGATTAGATGCTCCTTACACCCCCTCCTCCTGCCCCAGGGCGAGTCATGACAAATAAATGGAGTTATATGGACCTGAACCATCTGCCCCAGAGCTCAGAAAAGGGTCTGGGGGCGTGAGCAGCCTGACCCCAGAAGCCCGAAGTCACAAGGGACAGAGTCTCTGGGAAGAGCTCTCTGGGCAGGGGGAGCAGCGTGGTCTGCAGGGGCCTGCACCAGCATGGCAGTGGAGGGCATGCATAAACCAGCCCCACCCGATGGGGTGCTGCAGTGGAGCCAGCTGACCTTGTGCTGGGTCAGGGGCATGTGCTGGGGGGCGGGGGGGGCTGGAGGGAGGCAGGAGGACCTGTACCTCAGGGCAGAAGGTGCCCCAGACCCTCAGCAGACCTCATGTCATGGAGGGGAAGAGGAATATACCAGGCAGGGATTCACCCATCCCTCATCCCCACCCACACCCCCTGGCAGCCTTTCCTGTGGCCCATGACCTGAGGAAGGTCATTAAAACTCAAGTGCAGTCCAGCATGGCTCAGAGGTTGAGCATCAACCTAGGAACCAGGAGGTCACAGTTCAATTCCCAGTCAGGACCCCATGCCCAGGTTTCAGGCTGGATCCCCAGTGTGGGGCCTGCAGAAGGCAGCTGATCAGTGGGTTCCCTCTCACCAATGATGTTTCTCTCTCTCTCCCTTGCTCTCTAAAATCAATAAAAAAATATATATTTTAGCCCTAGCCGGTTTTGCTCAGTGGATAGAGCATCAGCCTGTGGACTGAAGGGTCCCAGGTTGGATTCTGGTCAAGGGCACATGCCCCAGTTGTGGGTTCCATCCCCACCAGGGGGCGTGCAGGACACAGCTGATGTTTCTCTTTCTTCCCCTCTCCAATCCTCTCTCCCTAAAATCAAATCCAGCTGCCAGAGACTCTGGACCTCCCCTCAGTAAGCGTCTGATGGATGCCACGTTTCAATAAAATGTATTTTTAAAATCTCTCTCTCCCTCTCTCTCCCTCTCTCTCTCTCTCTCTCTCTCTCTCTCTCCCCCTTCCTCTTGCTCTAGAATCAATAAGGATTTTACTTTTTTTCAATATATTTTATTGATTTTTTACAGAGAGGAAGGGAGAGGGATAGAGAGTTAGAAACATGGATGAGGGGGAAACATCAATCAGCTGCCTCCTGCACACCCCCCACTGGGGATGTGCCCGCAACCAAGGTACATGCCCCTGATCCTTCAGTCCACAGGCCGATGCTCTATCCACTGAGCCAAACCGGTTTTGGCAGGATTTTAATTTTTTAATATTGTATTGATTTCAGAGAGGAATGGGAGAGAGAAACAATGATAAGAGAGACACATCAATCAGCTGCCTCCTGCACGCCCCCAACTAGGGATCTAGCCCCCAACCGGGGCCTGAGCCCTGAGGAGACTTGATCTGGGATCTCCTGGTTTATAGGTCGATTCTCAACCACTGAGCCACACAGGCCAAGAACGGGTGCTTTATTTTTATGTGCTGTGGCGTTGATGATTTTTTTGTTATTTACTTTTTAAAAATATATTTTATTGATTTTTTTTTACAGAGAGGAAAGGAGAGGGATAGAGAATTAGAAATACCCATAAGAGAGAAACATGGATCAGCTGCCTCATGCACACACACTCCCTACTGGGGATGTGCCCGCAACCAAGGTACACGCCCTTGACCGGAATCAAACCTGGGACCCTTCAGTCCGCCGACGGACGCTCTATCCACTGAGCCAAACCGGTTTCGGCTGGCATCAACGATTTAAAAGAAAAAGGAGATTGCACCTGGGCGAAGGGGTGGGGATGAAGCAGGCCAGTGAGCTGGGACCAGTGGAATGGGAAATGGAGACTGAGCGGAACAAGGGGAGTAATTCACAGCCCACACAGGTCACCTTCCTGGGAATAACATGGAGGCCTGGGCTCTTATCTCAGCTCCAGGCCCAGGAAAGCAGCTGAACTGAACCAGGTGTGCGACACCAGGCCCAGCTGCCGAGACGGGCGACTCCCTCCCCTGCCACTGGCCAATCCTAGGAGACCCCGGCCCGAAGAAGCACCCCTAAAACACTGATGAGTGGACACACACACACACATGTTGAAACCCTCCCCCAACCTCCCGTAGGATTTCCACATTCTAGATACCCAGACTCAGGACAAAGGGCCCAGGGTGTGCCCTCCCCCTAGCCCATTTGCCCCCCAGTCCCTCCCCCTCCTTTCTTCCCCGTCAGCCCCCCTAAAGGACCCCGGGAGGCTTGGAACCAGGGCAGCCCTGGGTGCCACAGCTCCTCCCAGGCCCCCCTCTGAACCTGATCCCAAGGCCCTTTCCTTCTCTCCGACTCCCCCAACAGCTAGGTCAGCCAACCTAGTGCTGCTGTTGTTTCTTTCTTGTTTGATTGTCCCTGGCTTTGATAAATGTTCCCTCCTAGTCATCTGGAGTCCAGCTGTGAAATCTCCCCTGCAGCCAAAACCGGTTTGGCTCAGGGGATAGAGGGTCTGCCTGTGGACTGAAAGGTCCCAGGTTCGATTCCAGTCAAGGGCATGTACCTTGGCTGCGGGTTTCTCTCTCATCAATGTTTCTGACTTTCTATCTCTCTCCTTTCCTCTCTGTAAAAAATCAATAAGATATATTTTTTAAGGAAAAAAAAAAAAAGAGTAGGCTGCTGGCACTGGTTGCAGGCACATCCCCAGTAGGGAGTGTGCAGGAGGCAGCTGATGGATGTTCCTCTCTCATCAATGTTTCTTTTTTTTCTCAATATATTTTATTGTTTTTTGTTTGTTTTTTTGTGGTTTTTTTTGTGTTATTTTTTTTTTTTTTTAAAGGAAGGGGGAGAGCTGGAGAGCCAGAAACTTCGATGAGAGATACGTGCCCTTGAGCAGAATCGAACCCGGGACCTTTCAGTCCGCAGACCAATGCTCTATCCACTGAGCCAAACCAGTTTTGGTTCTCTCATAGATGTTTCTGACTTTCCATCCCTCTCCCTTCCTCTCTGTAAAAAAAAAAAAAAAAAAAAAAAAAAATCAATACCATATATTAAAAAAAAAAAAAATTTTTCCTGCTAAGTCAAGAACCCACACACTACCTGATCAAGGGCCAGGCCCCCTTTCTGATAACAGGCTACGGCCCAAATGTGTTCCTTAGAGAGAGCCGCCTGGGGCACAGGTTTCTTCCTTAGCCAGGGAGGAGCCAGTGTGGCCTGAAGGACTGAGAATTCCAGGCCTGCCAGAAGGTTGGAGGCAGTGGGGGGTGAGAGGGGGTCAGGGAAGAGCCGGGGAAGTCTCCAGGGTCACAAACTCAGAGAAAGAAAAGCATTAGAGGTGGTGGAGGACCATGGCTGAAGGACCTTGACTGCAGCCCAGCCCTCAGCCACTGAGTCTCCGTGCCCTCTGGGCTGTGGCAGGTGTGGGACACACACCTCAGTAAGGCCAGGAACCTCCCTTGGGACAATAGACAAGTCCCTGGGGCAAAGGCATCTTGGTCCCAGCCAGTGAGGCCATAGGGATTCCCAGTCAGGACACATGCCCGGATTGTGGGCTCCATCCCCAGGAGTGGGTGTGCCAGAGGCAGCCGATCCACTATTCTCTCTCATCATGGATGTTTCTATTTCTCTCTGAAATCAATAAAAAATATATTTAAAAATATATTTAAAAAACAATACGTCCTGTCTTAGCTGGTTTAGCTCAGTGGAATGAGCGTCGGCCTGCAGACTGAAGAGTCCCAGGTTCCATTCTGGTCAAGAGTGTGTACTTTGGTTGCAGGCACACCCCCGGTGGGGGTGGGTGTGTGTGTGCAGGAGGCAGCTGATGGATGTTTTTCTCTCATCGATGTTTCTGGTTTTCTATCTCTCTCCCTTCCTCTTCTGTAAAATAAAAAAAATTAATAAAATATATTTAAAAAAAGAAAATAAACAATCAAAAATATATATTTAAAAACAAAACAAAACCCAATACGTCCTGCTCTAGCTGGTTTGGCTCAGTGGATAGAGCGTGGGCCTGCAGACTGAACGGTCCCAGGTTCGATTCCAGTCAAGGGCACATGCCTGGGTTGCAGGCTGGATCCCCAGTGGGGGGCGGGGCGTGCAGGAGGCAGCCGATCAATGATTCTCATCATTGATGTTTCTCTCCCTCTCCCTTCCTCTCTGAAATCAATAAAAAAAATATATATTTAAAAAACAATACGGCCTGAGGCCAGGATTGGGGTTGAGCAGGGAGGTGCTAGCAGGGAGGTGTTTAGCTTTCCTGATTGGGTGGAGAAGAAATGGGGAACACTCTGGGGTTGGGGAGGGGCAGTGGCAGGATCCCTTCAGACACCCCAAAAGACAGGAACAGGGCCCAGGAGGCTTAGGAGCAATGATGGGTGGGTAAGACCAAGAAAAGATTTAGGAAAAAGGAAGCATCCAGTATCAGCGGACAGCTAAGGGGGGTGTGAGGTGGGGCAAGGGGTGAGGAGTATTTGCAACACAGAAGGGCTTAGTCTGCTTTCATATGCAAAATGCAAAGATCAAGAACGTCCTCTTAGCCTCCCAGAGCTGCCTGAGGACACTGGGTGGGCGGGAAGCCTAAACTGAAATTGTCTCCGTAGCCAGGCACCTCCGCCCTCAAGGGTCCCCACGCCCAGGCCTTTGGGGGTGATTTGGAAAAGTTAAAAGGGAAGAGAAAGATAGATAACAGCGTGGAGCACTGTCATCCCCGAACCAGAAATTTATTTTCCTTGTCTGTTTTTGTGTGCTTCCTGTATTTAGTATACTAAAAACTAAATCTAAGCAAACAATTTTTTAAATTTTTTATTTTATTGATTGGGGGGGTGGAGAGAGAGAAAGAGAGAGATCAATTTGTGTTAGGTTTGCTGAAGGAGGAATGCTGGAGGCCGAGTGGTGAGGAATTATAAATTTACTAGTGGCCTGATGCATGAAATTCGTGCCTTCCTGTGATAACTGGTTTCACTCAGTGGATATAGCGGCGGCCTGCGGACTGAAGGGACTTGAGTTCTATTCTGGTCAAGGGCATGTACCTTGGCTGCGGGACATCCCCAGTATGGGGTGTGCAGGAGGCAGCTGATCGATGTTTCTCTCTCATCGATGTTTCTGACTCTATCCCTCTCCCTTCCTCTCCGTAAAAAAAGAAAAAGAAAAAGAAAGAAAAAAGAGTAGGCTGCCAGCACTGGCTTCTCTCTGGCACCAGGAAGGACCTGGTCTTTCCTGGAACTCCCAGCTTTGTCTGGAAGGACATCCTGTGTCTAATTAGCATATTATGCTTTTATTATTATAGATTAGATCAGTGGTTGGCAAACGTGCTTGCTTTCTAGCCACCTGTGGTTCTTTTGGCCCCTTGAGTGTGGCTCCTCCTCAAAATACGATGGCCTGGGCGAGTTTATTTTGAAGAAGTGGCATTAGAAGAAGTTTAAATTTTAAAAAAATGTGGCTCTCAAAAGAAATGTCAATCGTTGTCCTGTCAATATTTGGCTCTGTTGACTAATGAGTTTGCCAACCACTGGTCCAGGCCATTTGTATATCTGCTTTGGATATTTTTTTTCTTTCCTTTTTAAAAAATAAGTATATTTGTGTCCAGTTTTTAGAGAGAGAGGAAAGGAGAGGGAGAGAGAGAAACATTGATTGTTTGCATCCCATATGCACCCCAACCTGGGATCCAACCAGCAATCTGGTGTGTGTGCCCTGACCCAGAAGCTAACCCGTGACCTTTCGGTGCAAGGAAGAGAAAGAAACATCAATGATGAGAGAGAATTTGGCCTGGCCTCCTCTCTTTTTCTTTTCTTTTTTTAAAAAATATATTTTATTGATTTTTTATGGAGAGGAAGGGAGAGGGATAGAGAGTTAGAAACATGGATGAGCCGAAACCAGTTTGGCTCAGTGGATAGAGCGTCGGCCTGTGGACTGAAGGGTCCCAGGTTCGATTCCAGGATTCCAGTCAAGGGCATGTACCGTGGCTGCAGGCACATCCCCAGCGGGGGGTGTGCAAGAGGCAGCTGATAGATGTTTCTCTCTCATCAATGTTTCTGACTTTCTATCCCTCTCCCTTCCCCTCTGTGAAAAATCAATAAAATATATTTAAAGAAAAAAAAAGAAACATGGATGAGAGAGGAACATCCATCAGCTGCCACTTGCACATCTCTTACTAGGGATGTGCCCACAACCAAGGTCCATGCCCTTGACTGGAATCGAACCTGGGACCCTTCAGGCCACAGGCCGACGCTCTATCACTGAGCCACACCGGTTAGGGCTGAAATATAATTTTTATTCAGTTCAGAAAGGAGGGGAGAGGAAGGGAGAGAAACATCAATGATGAGACAGAATCATCCATCAGCTGCCTCCTCTAAGCCCCCCACCTGGGGATGGAGCCTGCAACCCGGGCCTGTGCCCTGACCCACTGGGAATCGAACTGTGACCTCTTGGTTCATAGGTTGAGGCTCAACCACTGAGCCACGCCGGCCGGCGCCTCCCCTTTTTAATGTAATTTAATTTAGCCTCTCCTTTTCCACAATTGGTTTACATGCATAAAGCACAGCCCTGTGGTTCCCTTCAAACACTTTTCCTGCAGTAACCTCCCTGGTGTGATGGTGCGGCCATGGGCGCGATCTGGTTGTAGGACATTTCTGGGGTTTACAGTCTGTGCTCCATCTGCCCCGGCCCAGCAGCCTGGGAGCCTGGTGGACATCAGTGGGGCCTTGCTTGGAAACGTCCCCTTTCCCTCTCTGAGCACCCCTTCTACCCCATGAACGGGAGGTTTTGTTAGAGAGTAGACATTTTAAAAAATATATATTTTGTTGATTTTTTTTTTTTTTTTTTTACGGAGAGGAAGGGAGAGGGTTAGAAAATCAGAAACATCGCTCTTTCTTAGCTCAGCCATGGCTTGTGGTCCCAAGAAGCATCTGGACCAAACCAGAGAGGATGGATCTTGCATTGCCTCGATGTGTCCACCATCTGGATACCACTGCTGACATGGACACATGAAGAACTATTGGACATTGAAACTGTCACTCAAACATTTTTTGTTCTTATATATTTATTTCTAGTATGCAGAGGCAAGATATGTTTGAAGAAAAGAAACAAGGGAGAGTGATTGATATAGAGGCAAGGGTGGCCTCGAACAGGCTGCCAAACTACAGGGGGGAGGCTGGGGTGGATGGGAGGCGGGTGCTGGGGGAGATCAACCGAAGGACTTGTATGCATGCATATGGGCATAACCAATGAATGAAAGACACTGGGGCGGGGAGGGGGGCAGGTGGGGACATGTGCTGGGGGGTAAGGGAGGCTGGGGGGAGGATATTGGGGTGGAAAAAGGAAAACTTATATACTACTATTAAATATAAGTTATACTGCAAAAAAAATCAATAAAAAATATTTTTTTAAAAAAAGAAGCATCTGAAGCGTGTAGCAGCTCCAAAGCATTGGATGCTGGATAAACTGACCCGTGTGCTTGCTCCTCGGCCATCGACAGATCCCCACAAGCTGAGAGAATGTCTCCCTCTCATCGTTTTCTTAAGGAACAGACTTAAGTATGCTCTCACAGGAGATGAAGTAAAAGAAGATCCGCATGCAGCAGTTTATTAAGATGGACGGCAAGGTCCGATATAACCTACCATGCTGGTTTTATGGATGTCATCGGCATCGACAAGTCTGGAGAGGATTTCCGCCTGATCTGTGACCCTAAGGGCCGCTTTGCTGTTCATCGTATTACCCCTGAGGAGGCCAAGTACAAGTTGTGCAAAGTGAGGAAGATCTTGGTGGGCGCAAAAGGAATCCCTCATCTGGTGACCCACAAAGGCTCGCACCATCCGCTACCCTGATCCCCTCATCAAGGGGAACGACACCATTTCGGATCGATTTGGAAACTGGCAGGATTGCTGATTTCATCAAGTGTGACGCGGGGTAACTTGTGCGTGGTAATTGGAGGCGCTGACCTGGGGAAGAATCGGCATGATCGCCGACAGGGAGAGGCACCCTGGTCCTTTGGACGGAGTTAATGTGAAAGATGCCAATGGCGACAGCTTTGCCACCCGGCTCTCCAACATTTTTGTAATTGGCAAAGGCTACAAACCATGGATCTCCATACCCCGTGGGAAGGGTGTCCGCCTCACCATTGCCGAAGAGAGAGGCAAGGGACTGGCGGCCAAACAGAGCAGTGGGTGAGGGGAGCTCTAGGTGACATGATTGGAAAAGTCTTTGTCCTTAATTAAAGATAATACAGCATGAAAAAAAAAATCAGAAACATCAATGAGAGAGAAACATGCATCAGCTGCCTCCTGCACACACACACACACCCCCGCCCCCCCCACTGGGGACGTGCCTGCAATCAAGGTGCATGCCTCAGACTGGAATCAAACCCGGGACCCTTTGGTCCGGAGCTGAGCCAAACCTGTCCTGGCAAGAGTAGAAAAATTTTTTTTAAAAAAAGCAAACACATTTTGTTGATTTTACACAGAGAGGAAGGGAGAGGGACGGAAAGTCAGAAACATCGTTGAGAGAGAAACATCCACCAGCTGCCTCCTGCATCTCCCCCCCCCCCCCCGGCTCGAGTCGTGCCCACAACCAAGGTCCATGCCCCCGACTGGAATGGAACCCGGGACCCTTTGGTCCGCAGGCTGACGCTCTATTCCCTGAACCAAACCGGTCCTGGTGAGAGTAGAAAGTTTTGAGCATGCTTCCTCCTAGCCGACTTAGCCTGGAATCCCAGCTGCACCTCACCAAATAGCCCTGCGAGATAGGACAGGGTCAGCCGTCTGAAAAACAGGGTGACCCTGTAAATAGCATGGTCATCAATAAATATGACCCGACGTTGCTTAAGAAAAACTGTTTTCTCTTAAATTGCTTGCTCTGCAAAAAAAAACAAGATGTGATGAATGTGCTTAAAAGCGGTCCTGCACCAAGGGTCAGAGCTGCTCCCTGGACTCCCTGCGTGGAGAAAGGCGGAGCAGTCCCCGGCTGGCTGATAAAGGCTCCCCACATTTTAATTTGGTCTGGACTCCAGTGGTCGTTCACTTGCCTTCACTCCACAACAATTAGATCTAAAAGCCTTGCCTTTCAACCCTGGCCGGTGTTGCTCAGTGGATAGAGCGTCGGACTGTGGACTGAAAGGTCCTGGGTTCTATTCCAGTACCTTGGTTGCAGGCACATCCCCAGGAGGGGGTGTGCAGTCAGCAGCTGATCCATGTTTCTCTCTCATTGATGTTTCCTCTCCCTTTCTCTCTGTAAAAAAAAAATCAATAAAATATATTTTTTAAGACTTAACCTTTCAGGCTAGAACCCTTCTTGGGGGACTGGGAGGGGGTCCCCGTGGGATCTCGGTGCTGTTGACCCTGTGTTAGAACTCAGGTCCTTCTCTGTTGGGATAGCTACCTTCATGGGCCCCCCGGCAGCAGACGGAGATGTGACACGTCCTAGGCCTATAGGGGAATGCTTACTCTGGCCCTGTAGCCATGGCTACTAAGGAGCCACTGGACAACACAGGTCTTCAGCCCAGCCAGAGCGGCTGAGTGTCAACCAGTGAACTAAAAGGTCAAGGTTCGATTCCTGGTCGTGCCTGGGAAACAGGTTTGATCCCTAGTGTAGGGCCTGCAGAAAGCAGGTGATCAATGATTCTCTTTCCTCACTGAGGTTTCTATCGCTCTCTCCTCTCCTTTCCTCTCTGACATCAATAAAAATATATTAAAAACATACCCTACACACACACAAAAAAAAACAACAACAAACAAACAAACAAAAAACTACCCAATAAACAGTTCTTCAAAGCAGTCCCTTAAAGTAAGCAGCTGCACACCAGCTGGTTAACAATAGGTTTTTCCTACAAAGCAGCCTCCAACATAGAAGCTAACACAAACACCCCCACCCAGCCCTAATCCGCATGGCTCAGGGGATAGAGTGTTGGCCCCCGGACTGAAGGGTCCCGGGTTCCATTCTGGCCAAGGGCTTGTACTTGGGTGGTGGGCTCCATCCCCAGCAGAGGGTGTGCAGGAGGCAGCTGATCAGTGTTTCTCACTGATTTTTTCTTTTTTTTTTAATTCTCCCTCTCTCTTCCTCTCTGTAAAATCAATAAAATACATTTAGTCCGGACTGGTTTGGCTCAGTGATAGAGTATTGGCCTGCGGATTCAAGGGTCACAGGTTCGATTCCGGTCAAGGGCATGTACCTTGGTTGCGGGCACATCCTCAGTGGGGGTTGTGCAGGAGGCAGCTGGTTGATGTTTCTCTGTCATCGATGTTTCTAACTCTCCCTCTCCCTTCCTCTCTGTAAAAAATCAATAAAATATATGTTAAAAATAAATAAATAAAAAATAAAATACATTTAAAAAGAAAAAAAAAAGAGCCCTAACTGGTTTGGCTCGGTGGATATAGAGGTGGCCTGTGGACTGAAGGGTCCCGGGTTCAATTCCGGTCCAAAGGCATGTACCTTGGTTTCAGGCACATTCCCAGTAGGAGGTGTGCAGGAGGCAGCTGATGGATGTTTCTCTCTCATTGATGTTTCTACCTCTCTATCCCTCTTCCTTCCTCTCTATAAACAAACAAACAAACAATAAAATATATTTTAAAAAAATAGAAACATAGCAGCCTCTGACTGGTCAGTAACATACTCCGTACCAATGGAGACAAAGGAGGCATCTTGCTAACCAATGACATTAGCCTGTGGGTTACAGAAGAGCACTCTGGGTAACACAGCGAGGCTGCTGTGTCCTTGCTTTTGTGCCTGCAACTGGTCAATTTGGCCTTGGCCTAGCACATCTGGTGTACCCAGCAGAGCACCCCCCCCCCGCCCCCCAACTGGCCTTGAATGCCTGGCACACTTTCATTGGGGCTCCCACACCCTAACTCTGGGGGGGGAGGGGGAAGGGCGGTCACAGCCTGGCCGTCCCCTGCCCACTCATACACCCTCTCCCCAGATGTGCACACTGGCACCGTTACCCTCTAGCCACCTCAGCATGCCCACCCTGCCTGCTCAGGAATCCCATTACAGGCTGGGGAAGGATGCTTTCAGAATTCTAGGGTGTCATTATCTAAACCAGGACTGGGGCCCTGGGCTTCTGGGAACCACAGGCCCCCCCGGGGTGGGGGGCTGGATGTGTATGGATTCTCAGAGCCAGGGGCTGGCTGAGGTGGCCTCGTACGCTGACAGATGGACTTGTGTTTCTGGCTGGGAACCCATAAGGACTCACGGAGAGGGTAGATTCTTTGTTGGCAATGATTGCCACTGTTTTTTTTTTTTTTAATTTATTTACCTTTTACTTTTTAAAAAAAACATTCAATTGATTTTTTACAGAGAGGAAGGGAGTATAGAAAATTAGAAACATCGATGAGAGAGAAACATCAATCCGCTGCCTCCTGCACACCCCCCGCTGGGGATGTGCCTTCAACCAAGGTACATGCCCTTGACTGAAATCAAACCTGGGACCTTTCAGTCTGCAGGCCGACGCTCTATGCACTGAGCCAAACTGATTAGGGTCTTTCTCTCTCTTTTTTTTTTTTAAAATATATTTTATTGATTTTTCAGAGAGGAAGGGAGAGGGATAGAAAGTCAGAAACATCGATGGGAGAGAAACATCCATCAGCTGCCTCTTGCACACCTCCAACTGGGGATGTGCCCACAGCCAAGGTCCATGCCCTTGACCGGAATCGAACCTGGGACCTTTCAGTCCGCAGGCCGATGCTCTATCCACTGAAGGGCCTTTTTCTCTTTAAGAAAGATATTTTTATTGATTTCAGAATGGAATGGAGAGCGGTAAAGAGAGAGAGAGAGAGAGAGAGAGAGAGAGAGAGAGAGAGAGAGTCATCAACCCTACAGCTACCTACTGCCTGGCTCCAGTGGGGACTGTGCCCGAAACCCGGACATGTGCCCTGGCAGGGAATGGAACCCTGACCTCCTGGTGGATGGGTCTATGCTTGGCTGCCCCACTTAAGCAAGGGGCTGGGAGTGGCCTAGCCAGGAGTGGTGGGGGGCCCTCAGGCCTGCTGCTGGAACTCTGCTGGTGTGGGGGCTCTGCCCTGGGAAGGAGGGTCCTGGGCCCACAGGGAGGAAGGGGGGCTGTTTAGAAAGTTGGGAGGCCTTTTGAAACCACAGGGCTGCCCTGGTGGCCAGAGACCCGGGCTCCTGGGCAGGTAGCCACTGTTGAGTTTTGGGGAGCCTCAGGAGACCCTAATGCAGGTTCACCTTGTCCCGATTAAGGGAAAAAAAGAAGCTGGAGGATCAGTTGCTATTGAAGGCCTGTGTGTAACAGGGACCCAGGTGCAGCCCCCCCAGTCCCCCCACCAGCCTCATCACTCTGACCCCCCAGGGCCCAGGGTGGGGGGGCTCAGGCCTTTGCCCTCTTTCCTTTTGTGTTGCCCTGTCCCTTCCTGCAGGTGTTGGGGGCAGGGCGGTCCCCCCCCCCTCCACTATTTAAAAAAATATTTCTTTATTGATTTCAGAGAGGAAGGGAGGAGAGAAACATCAATGAGAGAGAATCATTGATTGGCTGCCTCCTGCACACCCCCCACTGGGGATTGAGCCCTGAAACCCAGGCATGTGCCCTTGGCTGGAATCGAACCTGGGACCCCTCAGTCCTCAGGCTGATGCTCCATCCACTGAGCCAAACCGGTTAAGGCTCAGTGTGGGAGCCCTAGCTGGCTTGGCTCAGTGGATAGAGCATCAATCAGCCTGTGGTGATTCTGGTCAAGGCATGTACCTTGGCTGCCGGCACATCCCCAGTAGGAGGTGTGCAGAGGCAGCTGATTTGTCTCTCTCTCATCGATGTTCCTCTCTATCCCTCTCTGTAAAAAAAAGAAAATCAGTAAATATATATTTTAAAAATATATTTATTGATTTCAGAGAGGAAGGGAGAGGGAGAGATAGAAACATCGATGATGAGAGAGAATCATTGATCGGCCTGCAACCTACGCCATGTGCCCTTAGACCAGGAATCGAACCTGGGACTCTTCAGTCCTCAGGCCGACGCGCTACCCACTGAGCAACACCAGCCAGGGCTGTCCCACTCTCCTTTATCATCACCTCCTCACTTTTACCTCCTGGTTCCCGGCCCCTGGAAGCTCCTCCCTCCCTCTCTCCCCTCCACCCCCTGTGACTGACTGTGAGGCCCAGTGCGGGATGGGGTCGTGCAGAGCCCGGCACCTATTGCTGAAGGGCGCCCGGCTCACCCAGCGCGGTGCCAGGCACCCACTTCCCTTCCCAGGTACCCCAGGAAGGAAGCGGAGGTCAAGCCAGGGAGGAGGGGGTGGGGGACGGCCAGGCGGGCGGCGGGGCGGGGCCCTGCGGCGGGCAGGGAGGGGGCGGCGCCCGCGCTGGAACAAAGGCCGGCGCGCACACAGAGCCCCCCGCCCCCAGCCCCGCGGGGAACAAAGGCCACACCCGGCCCGGATCGCGGGGCATGCCCCCGCCACCACGTGCGGGCCCCGGAGAGGCTGCTACGGGGCCCCCCGCGGCTCAGGCGTGAGCGAGCCCGAGAGGCAGGCGGGCGGGCGGGTCTGGGACCGGACCTGCGGTCCCCGCCGCTCCGTTAGCACCAGGGGCCTCGGCCTGGGTTTCCCCGCAGACCTCTTCCCCTCCTGGGGACCCCGCCCGCGTGGAGGGCCGGCGTGCCCGCCCGGAGCAGACCCGCCCCCATGCCGGGAACTGCCGGGCTGGGCCGGCTCCCGTTTTTGACGTTTAACAACAAAATGGTTAGAAAGGATGGGGCCCGCCCGGTGTGGCTCCGCGTTTGGGAGCCGGCCTGAGAGCCTGGAGGTCACGGCCGGACTCCCGGTCCGGGCTCTGGCCGGGGTGCGGGCTCCCTCCCGTGCGGGGCGTGCAGGAGGCAGCCGGCCTGTGACTCCCGCTCATCACGGGTGTTTCTTGTTTTTTCTTCCCTCATCATGGCTGTATCTGTCGCTCCCTCTCTTTTAAATCAGTAAAAAAATATTTTTAAAGTTAAAAAAGAAAAAAAGAAAAGAAACAGCCTCGGGGCCCCGCACAGCGCGGCCTTCTGGGACAGAGACCCTCCGCCCCTCTCCCTGGCCCGCCTCCCCTCCTAGTCCCCGCCCCGTCTCCCCTTCGGGTCTCGGACTCGCCCCGTCTGGCGAAGCCGGTGACGTCTCCCAGCCGCCGACGGGGCGGGGACTGGAGTGGAGGCGGGGATGGACGACAGGATCCAGCAGAACCGCGGCGGAGGGCGGGGAACGCACTTTAAATATCCGACGCTCGCCCCGCCCCCAGACATGGATGACGTCACGCACACCCCGCCCCTTCTTCCCTGGCCTTGTCTGGCGGCGCGGGCGGCGGTGGGCGTACCCCGCTTTAGGTTAGGCGCGTGCGCATTCGCGTCCTGGTTCGCAGTACCGCCCCCGGCCGCGAGCCCAGCAGTGCGCGTGCGCGGCGGCGGCGGCGCCAGTTATTTCTGTCCCGCCCCCCAGCCTCGGCTCTTTCTGCGAGGGGCGCGCGGAGAGTGGCTGGTGGCGTGGCGCGCGTCCCGGGTTTCGGCGGCCATCGAGGAGGCGACGCGGACGGCGGCGGCGCCACGCGAGCAGACAGCGGCCGACCGGGCCTCGGCAGCGCCCCGCGCGCGGCGGGCGGTGTCCCAGGCGGCGCTCGGCAGCGTCGGCCTCGCGGCGGCGGCGCCGACCCAGCCGTTGGCGGCGAGCGTGTGTGCGCCTGCGCGGCGGGCCCGAGCCCCTCCTCCCCTCCTGGGCGCCCCCGGCGGCGTGTGAATGGCGGCCTCGGCGGCAGCGGCCTCGGCGGCGGCGGCGACAGCCGCCTCCAGCAGCCCGGGCCCGAGCGAGGGCTCCGCGGGCGGCGATAAGCGCGCCCCCGCCGCGGCAGCGGCCGCGGCCTCGACGGCGGCCCCCGCAGCAGCCTCGGGCTCGGCCTCGGCCTCGGCGTCGTCGCCCGCGGGGGGCGGCGGTGGCGAGGCGCTGGAACTGCTGGAGCACTGCGGCGTGTGCCGGGAGCGCCTGCGGCCCGAGAGGGAGCCGCGCCTGCTGCCTTGCCTGCACTCGGCCTGCAGCGCCTGCCTCGGGCCCCCGGCGCCGTCCGCCGCTAACAGCTCGGGGGACGCCGGGGCGGCGGGCGATGGAGCCGGTGAGTCCGGTCGGGCCCCTCCCCCACTCTGGGCTCTGGCTGCGTGCAGATTGGGGGGTTTGTAAAAGGGCTCCATCTCAGCGAGGTGTTGGTGGGGGATCGCCTCGGCGAGAGAGCGGTGATGTTTACCGGGAGGCGCCGGGTTGGATGGGGTGTGAGCAAGGGTGAGGGGGTCTTGGTCGTGCTCTGCTATGTGGGGGAGGGGGTGTCTGCTTTCAGTTTGGTGAAAGCTTTTGGCTCCCGCTGCGGGAGGGAGGGGCCTGCCCAGCGTGGGGCCGAGGTTGGGGGCCGGCGGGGGGATGGGGTTATTTCCTGGCTGCGATCCTGCAATGGTTTTCCTTGGTCCCTCCTCTCAGCAGTGGTGGACTGCCCCGTATGCAAGCAGCAGTGCTTCTCCAAAGACATTGTGGAGAACTATTTTATGCGTGACAGTGGCAGCAAGGCCCCCACTGATGCCCAGGACGCCAATCAGGTGGGTCCTGCCCTAGCAACCCTAGGAGGCCTCGGCCATGGGGAGAGGCACCGGCTCAGGAACTGGGTTGCCCGCTCCAGATTTCACTCTCCCTGCATTGAGGCCCTGGGCCGGCTGTGAAGGCCCCACCCCGCCCCACGCACCTCAGGTTTCTGTGGTGCAATTGGGGAGCCTCTCTGGTGGTGGTCCCCTGATCCTGCCTTGACCCAACAGTGCTGCACCAGCTGCGAGGATAACGCGCCGGCCACCAGCTACTGCGTGGAGTGCTCCGAGCCCCTGTGTGAGACCTGCGTGGAGGCGCACCAGCGGGTCAAGTACACCAAGGACCACACTGTGCGCTCCACCGGTACGCAGAGGGCAGGGGAGGCCGTGCAGTCACCTGCAGATGATGTGGTTGCAGGTGGTGGGTCCTGCAGCTTTTCTGGGAGGCAGTTCTGGAAAGGCCAGTGCAGAACTGGGGCGCTGGGGGGTCGGGGATGTAGGCTCCCCTGGTCCAGGTGGGAGGGGAAAGGTCCAAGGGGACCTCAGTGGGTCAGGAGACCCTGCAGGTAGTTCAGGCAGGTGCCTGGCAGGGAAGCCCCAGGGAGAGGAAGAGCCAGCTGTGGAGGGATGGCGGTCCGAGATGAGTGTGAGGGCTTGTAAAGTGAGGGGCCTTCTGGACCTGGGGTTGGCTGGCACCTGGCTCCGGACTCTGGGAGAGGCCTGTGGTCGGTGACAGAGCCTCACAATCCGTGAGAGCCTTCAGGCCAAAACCTCAGTGAGTCCTGGAGTATTTTGTCTGTAAGTCCATCTGGGCTTCTCCTGAGTCTCCCCACAAGTGGTCCTTTGGTAGTTGCCTTGGCGCTCCAGCCCAGGATGGTACTGACTGGGATGGGGAGGATGAAGGTGGCGGTCATGGAGCTGGCGACCTGGGAAGGAGGGGTGGAGGTCTGGGGATCCTGGGATTTAGGCCAAAGTCAGGGTGCAGGAGGAGGCAGTCCTGGAGGAGCCCAGATCTGGTTGGTCTGTCGGGCGGGGTTGGTGTAGTTGGGATGTTTGTGGATTTGGGGAGGAAAGGAACAGATGCCCAGGCAACTTCCTAATGGGGATAGGCTTTGAGGTGGGACAGGAAGGTGTCCCCTTGTTTGGGTGGGGACCCTCCCTCACAGGAAGGGGGCCCTGGTGTGACGACTCCCCTCCCAGCACCAGAAGCGGAAAAGCCCCCTTGTTTGAGGGCATGTGCTTGTAGGAGCAGAGGGGATGGATCCAGGGGTGGTGGCTCCTGAGGGAATGAATGGTTTAGACTCCTGTGTGAGCCAGAAAGCAAGACATTCCTCCTCCTGGGCTGCCTCAGCCTCCAGAGTTCCCTTCCTTGGCTGGACAGCCAGCTGAGTGGAGGAAAGGGGGTGGTGGGGGCATTGGAGGTCCGTCATCCTCACAGGGCATCTCCTAGAGAAGCTGGAAGGGGGTTTGGGCAGAGGGTTTTGAGAGCAAGGATTTGGCCTCCAGGGCCTGTGCCCTTCCCTGGCCACTGGGCTTCACCAGAGACAGCCAGGGTTGCAGGACCGGCAGGGAGCAAGGCCCGGGAGCTGGAGGAGCTAAGGCTGTGTGGCCCTCACTCCTGTCCCTGTTGCCCAGGGCCAGCCAAGTCCCGAGATGGCGAGCGCACCGTGTACTGCAATGTGCACAAGCATGAGCCGCTCGTGCTGTTCTGTGAGAGCTGCGACACCCTCACCTGCCGGGACTGCCAGCTCAACGCCCACAAGGACCACCAGTGAGTCCCTGAAGTGGTTTTGGGGGGCCCTATCCTCCCTGTTCTGGGCTCAGTGCCCAGGCCTACCTCTGTGTGCCCTCAGGTACCAGTTCCTGGAGGATGCCGTGAGGAACCAGCGCAAGCTCCTGGCCTCGCTTGTGAAGCGCCTCGGGGACAAGCATGCCACGCTGCAGAAGAACACCAAGGAGGTTCGCAGCTCGTAAGTGGATGCCAGGGCCCTGGGCGCCCCAGGGAGCACCTGCCTGACCAGACCTGACCTGACCTGACCACCTTCCCCCCAGCATTCGCCAGGTGTCCGACGTGCAGAAACGCGTACAGGTGGATGTTAAGATGGCCATCCTGCAGATCATGAAGGAGCTGAACAAGCGGGGCCGTGTGCTGGTCAACGATGCCCAGGTACACCTGTGGGGCTGTCCCCGGGATAAGCACTCTGCTGGCTCCATCCTTGCTTGGGCAGGATCCTGGTCCTCCTTCCTCCTGACACCCCCTCTTCCCCCTCCCCTGTGCGCAGAAGGTAACAGAGGGGCAGCAGGAGCGCCTGGAGCGGCAGCACTGGACCATGACCAAGATCCAGAAGCACCAGGAGCACATCCTGCGCTTTGCCTCTTGGGCTCTGGAGAGTGACAACAACACAGCCCTCCTGCTCTCCAAGAAGCTCATCTACTTCCAGCTGCACCGGGCGCTCAAGATGATCGTGGACCCCGTGGAGCCCCACGGCGAGATGAAGTTCCAGTGGGACCTCAACGCCTGGACCAAGAGCGCCGAGGCCTTCGGTGGGTCCTGTCTTCCTCTGCTGCCTGTGCCGTCCCTCCAGGAACTGGCGCCTTACGTGTGTCTCCTCCTTGCAGGCAAGATCGTGGCCGAGCGTCCTGGCACCAACTCCACGAGCCCTGCACCCATGGCTCCGCCCCGGGCTCCAGGACCCCTGAGCAGCAAGCAGGGCGCTGGTGGCAGCCAGGTGAGCAGGGGAAGGGCCCTGGGGAGAAGGGTGGGGTGTGTGGTCCTCAGGGACACCTGCCCACTGAAGTCCAATCTGCTTTGCTGCAGCCCATGGATGTGCAGGAAGGCTATGGCTTCTCGGCAGGTGAGTGGTCTGATCTGTGGTGGGTGGGGGAGCTCCAGTGCCAGCTCCACCCACCCACCCACCCATTGTTCCCGCTATTGTCCCCCCTGTCTTCTGAGCAGATGACTCTTACATGAGCGCAGAGCCCCACGTGTCCGGCATGAAACGGTGAGTGTGGCTGTCCCTTGGAGCCGGCTGGCATAGGGATAGGGGTGTTCACACCAAGCTGCCCCCGCAGGTCCCGCTCAGGTGAGGGTGAAGTGAGCGGCCTCATGCGCAAGGTGCCCCGGGTGAGCCTCGAGCGCCTGGATCTGGACCTCACAGCGGACAGCCAGCCGCCCGTCTTCAAGGTCTTTCCAGGCAGCACCACCGAGGACTACAACCTGATTGTCATTGAGCGCGGGGCTGCAGCTGCCGCTGGGCAACCGGGGACTGCACCCGGCACCCCTGGTGCCCAGCCCCTGCCTGGCATGGCCATTGTCAAGGTGAGCCTGTCCCCAGTTGGTGTGGCCAGTGGTAAACGATCTCTGCTGAGGCCTGCACCCTGCTGAACCCCAGCATCTCCTTCCAGGAGGAAGAGACAGAGGCTGCCATTGGCGCCCCGCCTGCCACCGAGGGCCCTGAGACCAAGCCCGTGCTGATGGCTCTGGGGGAGGGCCCCGGTGTGGAGGGCCCCCGCCTGGTCTCCCCCAGTGGCAGCACCAGCTCCGGCCTGGAAGTGGTGGCTCCAGAGGGCACCTCAGCTCCAGCCGGCGGCCCCGGTGCCCTGGACGACAGCGCCACCATCTGCCGCGTGTGTCAGAAGCCAGGTGACTTGGTCATGTGCAACCAGTGCGAGTTCTGCTTCCACCTGGACTGTCACCTGCCGGCCCTGCAGGACGTGCCCGGGGAGGAGTGGAGCTGCTCGCTCTGCCACGTGCTGCCCGACCTGAAGGAGGAGGATGGCAGCCTGAGCCTGGACGGCGGGGACAGCAGTGGTGTGGTGGCCAAGCTCTCGCCAGCCAACCAGCAGGTGATGGGGGAGGGCATTCCCTTGACAGCAGGTCCCCCCCGTCCCCCGTCCCCCCCCGTTTGCAACTGTGCCCTGAGCCCTGCCCACCTGTCCGTCCACAGAAGTGTGAGCGTGTCCTGCTGGCCCTTTTCTGCCACGAGCCCTGCCGGCCCCTGCACCAGCTGGCCACCGAGTCCAGCTTCTCTGTGGTGAGTCCTGGGACCTGGCCTGGGGTGGCCAGGCTACGAGGCTGCCTGGCCTCACTGTCAGCCTGTGGTCTATCTCTGCCTGTAGGACCAGCCTGGCGGCACATTGGACCTGACCCTGATTCGCGCCCGCCTCCAGGAGAAGCTGTCGCCCCCCTACAGTTCCCCTCAAGAGTTCGCCCAGGATGTGGGCCGAATGTTCAAGCAGTTCAACAAGCTGACAGAGGTGAGCCTGTGTGGAAAGGCTGGGTCTGGGTCTGAGTGAGTGAGTGAGTGAGGTCTGGGGGAGAGTGAGAACCCACCTCCCGACTCTGTGCCCAGGACAAGGCAGACGTCCAGTCCATCATCGGCCTACAGCGCTTCTTTGAGACTCGGATGAATGAGGCCTTTGGGGACACCAAGTTCTCTGCTGTGTTGGTGGAGCCCCCACCGCTGAGCCTGCCTGGTGCCGGCCTGAGCGCCCAGGAGCTGTCCAGTGGCCCCAGTGATGGCCTCTGAGCCAGCTTTGCCTGGATGTGTCCCGTCAGCCCTGTCCTCCCCCTCTGGTGGTCTGGCTCCCACTCCTTGGTAGCCCTATTCCCGGCCCCTCACAATAAGGTTTTTACTTCTGTGGATTTAATAAAAACTTCACAAGTTCCTTGTGTCTTGATTGGTGGGGGCAGTTTTCCTGGGTCTGATTTCTGCCAACATCTATCCCTCCCAAGCTCTGGTGGGCTGAGCAGGATGGGGTCCTGTTTCCAGCTGTTCAGAGTGGGAAGAGCATCCCTGGCGGGGTGTGTGTGTGTGTGTGTGCACATTAGAGGCTTGTAACCATCTGAGCTTGGGCTGACTCCTGTTGGCCCTCTATATGTATATATACCTGGCAGGCCCCAGCTCCTCCCAGCAGCCACCCACCTTGGGGGGATAGTGTAGAGGCCCAGGTACTGAAAGCCTGGAAGGGCTAGTCCCTCCTTGTCCTCCCAGCCCTCCCCCAACTCTGACACTTGGTCTCTCTTGGGCAGCTATACTGACCAGCCCTGAGTGACTCCTGCCCAAGGGAGTCCAGTTTGGCCCACAGGCCAGTCACACAGGTACAGGGACTAGTGTGCAATCCTTTATTGCAGGAAGGGTACAGTGAGCATGCCCCTGGGGGGCAGGGGCAGTCAGTCCCTCCGCAGGTTCTTCAGCCGCTCCTCCAGGTCTGCATCGGCGTCCACCAGGGCGGAGGCTGCAGCCTCTGCTTTCTTCCCACCAGCAGCCACGCTGAGGGAGCCTCCGGTGGAGGGCAGGTCTGAAGGGAGAGGGTTGGAGCCCTGTGAGCAGCAATGCCAGCGGGGGGTGGGGTGGGGTGGGGTCAGGGCCCTAGGCTGGAAGCACTCACTGGATAGTTCGTCTGTCAGGCTCAGTCCGAGCTCATCCAGGACCTGGGACACCACAGCATCACTGGGGGAGGAAAACTTGGTCAGTCCCCTGTGAGGGCCAGGCCTCCACTCCCTCCCACCTGGGCTCCGCAAACCTCTCCTCTTCATCCTCCTCATCTCCCATGGCGTCGTCGATTGCGTCGTTCATCATCTCCTCCTTCATGTCCATGATCTCTGCCTGCCTCTCAAACTCCATCATGATCTTCTGGATCTGGGGCAGCTTCAGCTGCATGGGGGGGGGAGGGGGGAGGGTGAGCATGGCCCCACAGGGTGGGGCAGCGAGGGGGGTGGGGCAGCGAGGGGGGCGGGGCAGTGAGGGGGACAGGAGACGCACCTGTCTGTTCATGGTGCCCATGGCCTTGGTGACACCCTTCATGGCTTGTGCCATCGAGTTGTTGGACTTGAGTGTCTGGATCTTGAGGGACACGGCCTGGATGTTGGCCCGCATCAGCACAAACTTGCGCACGTAACGCCGGGTGCGCACCAGGTCCTTGGCCATGATGCGCACAGCGTCCTGGGGACAAAGGAGGCCAGGAGCCACCGGTGGAGGGGGTTCCGTGGAGAACCGAGACCTCTGTGTGGCTGATCCCAGTGCGCGCACCAGCCACTCCACAGCTCTGAGCCTGTGTCTGAGGTTCCCCTTAACACCATTCCCCAGTGTCTGCTCCCCTTACACTCATCACAGGCTTGACCTTCAACTTACTCCAAGCTCAGCTGTTGATGTCCCAAACCCTTTCCTGGCTTTGCCCATATCCTACCTCACCCCAGCTGCTCAGGCCACAAAGCCTCGGTCATCACAGGCTCCGCTGACCGCTCAGGCAGGGTCTGGCCTGCAGGTCAGTGTCCAGGCTGTGTCTCCTGCCATTACCCTTCCCTTTCCCTTCTGAGCACCTGTCACTTCTTATCTGACATTTGCTGCCTGGGCCACACCTCAATCTTCATTCCTCAAGATTTGCCTCCAGTATCACCTCCAGGGAGGCAGCCTATTGGCCCCCAGACCAGGGAGCCGCTCACTTTTCCCTCCCCTGGGCACCCCACTGCCGGCCGCCCTCAGCTGTGCTTGAGCGCTCGCCCTGGTCCCAGCCTCTGCCCCACCGAGCTCACCATCTGGCCCTGCTTAGCCATCTTCTTGATGTCTGCGATGATTTTCTTCTCCTGGGTCTCTAGCTTCTGCCGCTCGCGGTCCAGCTCCCGCATGGCGCGGTTCAGTGCCCGCTGGTTCTGCCGCAGCAACTCCTCTGGCGTTTTCCGGCGCCCAAACAACAGGTCCATGGCGGCGGGGCCCGCCCCTGGGCCTGGGGCAGGTGGGAAGCCGAGCTGCGGTCGGCATGGGGCCCAGAGAGGTGGGTGGCACAGGCGGCCAGACAGGAGGGAGTATTCAAAACGGGAAGGGGGAACGGAGAGGAGGCGTGACTAGAAAGCCAAAAGCGCGAGGCGGGAGTATGAGGGTCCCCCAGGGGCGGAGGGGACAGCAGGCTGAGGACGACCACGGCCAGCCCCTCTCCATCAGCGCCCCGGAACCTGGCAGCGGGGATGACTCTGGCTGTCCGTGAGGGAGCCTGGAGGTGGATGGCTGGGGATCCCTGGACGCTAGGATCAGGGCAGTATTGGGGGGGTCCTCACGGGAGAGAAAAATACGTGGAGGTCCCGAGTGCCAAGCAAACAGTGTACGGACGGCATTCCGGTTGGGAGACCCTGAACGCTAAGGAAACCGGTTGCGGACAGTAAACCTGGGGGCGGCGGGAGCCTGTATACAGCGACGAGAAAGTCTCGGGGGTGGGTCCCTGTGTACCGCGAACAAGGTGGCGACGGGCGCTCCGACAGTGAGGCCAGGGTCCCGGGAAGGGCGAGGCCCCTTGTACCTGGCCGCCCACGCGCCCACCGGGGACCCGAGGCCTGGTAGCGGCCACTCACCGAGGCTGGGACGGGAACCCGCTTCCGCTTCCGGGTTATGAGCCTCTCGCTCGAATCCCGGGAGCGCCCACCAACGACGACCCCTCGGTTCAGTCGCCTCTGTCGCCGCCGCCGTTTCCGGATTAAACGAGCTGACGTCGCAGACCCCGCCCACCCCCGGAAGGCGGCGAGGTGGCTAGACCACGCATGCGCTCTGCTGCTGGCTGGCGTCCAGGCGCATGCGCGCTGGCTCCCATTACCCCACGGACGGAGGGCGTGCACAGGTCCTGGTGGAGCCACACCCGGGGTGCGGGACCCGCAGTCCTACGTCCCGCCACACCACGCACCGGAGGGTTAGTTAGTTCAAGGAACTCGGACCCCTCCGTTAAGTTTACGGCTCTCAGGTGTCTGGTGGCGGCAGGCAGGGTCCTCCCCCAGCCCACCCACGGCAGAGGGGCGGGGGTGGGGATGGTGCGGACTTGCTCGTCGCTGGCTCACCAGCAGGACAGCCACTGGCAGCTGGGCTCCGCCCCCTCCTCACCCCACCCAGCCCCCAAGAGCCAAGGTGGACAGCGCCTGCCCCTCCCGCCCCACAGAAGGAAGAGGCGGAGGCCATGCAGTAACATTCCCCTTTAATAGCCTGGTGGGACCTCCAGTGGTGGAGGAATGGGGTGGCGGGCCCCCAGCCACCCAGTCCCCTTGGCCACCCACCCCAGAGCCCAGAGTGGGAGGCTGTATGGCACCCAGCGGGGGGCTAGACAAGCCAATTCATTTCCCATCGCTGAGCGGGTCGGGAGGAGGCAGCTCCGACCTTAATCACGTGGTGGTTAAAAAAAAAATAACTAGGAGCCGGTGACAGGAAGGGGAGGCAAGGCTAGGGCATGGAATGACCCCACCTGCGGCCCCAATCCCCCCATCTGTGGCCCCCAATAAATATTTGCAGGGGACGCCGGGGCTGGTGGCCCTGGCAGGGGCGGGTGTGCGCAGACCCTATTTCAGGCAGCGCTCAAAGTAGGTGGAGCCGATGTAGCCACCTCGCATGGAGCGCTGCACGTTCTGCTCAAACAGTCGTCGGTTGTTCTGCAGGACCTCAGCAGCTTCCTTGTTGAGTGGGTCTTCGGGGTTGGGCTCCTGTGGCCAGTATTGGGGGGGGGGGGGGTCAACAGGCCTGAGGGGCAGAGGGGCCGACCTCTCCAAGCCCTACCCCATCACCCCTACTCACCAAGAAGAGATACTGCAGGCCATAAATTATGGAGTTTATCGTAAGGACTGGCTTCCAGTCCTCTCTGTGGGCAGAGAGCATGAGGTTGGTGGGTGGGTGGGTGCCACAGGCCCTGTCTGGATTGGACAGGTCAGGCCCAGGGGACAGGACAGTGTGGCTCTGAGGCTGGGGGAGGGTGCACACAGAGCAGCACAGGCCGGGGAGAAAGTCAAGGTCACGCCACAAGGAAGAAAACAAAAATGAAGAGACACAGGGACAGACCGGGGGTGGGGGAATGGACACTGGGTCAGAGCGACCTCAGGCAGGGCTGGGGAGAGCCGGGGAGGGCCAGGCCTTCACCTGAGGATGTTGAGGCAGACGTTGCCCTCGAGGTCAATATTGGGATGATAGACCATCGTCTCGCACTTCACCTTGGGGGGGTCATGCGGGTAACCCTGGCCCACCTGGCTCCAGGGAAAGAGGGGAGGTGGATAGGTGCCCCAGCAGTGTCAGGCTGGGCCTCGGCTGTTGCCTCCTCTGCCCAGGGCTGCCCCTGCCCACCTGAGACTCACCTTAAAACTGAACACAAACTTCCCGCTCTTGTAGAAGCCCTGCAGGGGAGAAGAGAGGAGAGGAAGGCCTCAAGGCGCCATCCCGAGGCACCTGGCAGGGGAACAGGGACTGCCTCCTCACCCTCGGGGTGTGTCCTCACCTCATCAGGACAGATAACCAGCTTGAAGTTGAGGAGGTCGTCCGGGTCTGAGAAGCTGATGTCACAGGTCTTGGGCAAGTTCAGCTCGTTTATGTCTGGGTTCGTGCAGCAAGAGAAGGGGAACCAAGAGAGGGGAGGGGAGGAGACAGGAGGGTGTTCAGCAAGCCCCATGGTCTCCTCCCGGACCCTGGGGCTCTGTCCTGGGCTGTGCCCCACGCCCCCCACCCCTCTCCCTGCTTTCCCCTCCCCAGTCTCCAAGCAGGATCTTCCGGATCCACAGCGCACCCCAAACATGCAAATTCAATGGTGCCTGTGGCCTAGCACATCTGCGGCAGGATAAACTCCAAGCCTTCCTAACCCACGGCCCCAAATCCCTATACTCAACAGCTCGGCCCCCCAACCCAGCTCCTGGCAGCCCCCACTCCCAAGTGCTCCCCCAATGCCTCTGACTACCTCAAACCCTAGGATCCACAGCCATACCTGCCCACTCTGACTCAAACCCCCTACCCCTCACATCCTAAATCACCCCTTCACCAATCGCGGGTCCCAACCATCCATCCGGTCACCCCAAACCCGCGAGTCCACAGCCTCCCACCCTCTACCACGCTTGTCTGATTCTCCCTGGTACCCGCTACCCCTTTCTTCCTCCTCCACCTGTCACCCAGACTCAGACCCCACGAATCCCAAGCCCTGAAACCCCCCTCCGCCCCATTCGACTCTCATGTCCCAGGGACCCGGCCAAAACGCACGAAATCCGTGCCCACTCCTCTCCCCATCGGCTCTGCCTGCCCATCCGCGTCCCCGCCTGACCCCCCCCCCCCGAACTCAGTCCCCAATATCCGAACATCCTAAACGCCCCGATCCGGCGCCCCCCTACCCCCGAAACCCCGGCGACTGCATCACCCCACCTCTGATCCTCCATCACCTCAAAGCCCAGGCCCTGACCTCCGACCCGCTACCTCCACAGCCTCCCAATCCCTGACACCGGCGACCCCCGGCGGGCGCGGCACCGCGGCTCCCGACTCCCTCGCCGCCCCCCCCCCGGTCCCGGACTTCCGACCCCTACCCTTCTGGATCCGCAGCTGCGCCGCCGACGCTTTCTTGCTGCTGCCCTTGGTGCCGCCCGCCGACTCCTCCTCCTTCTTCTGCTGCTTCAGCGAGAACAGCTTGATCATCCTGCTGCCGCCGCCGCCGCCGCCGCGGGGCCCGGGACCCCGGCCACCCGGCCCCCCGCCGCTGCCCGCGCCGCCTCCGCCACTCGGGCCGGCCGCCGCGGCCTCCTCCTCCGCTGCTGCCGCGGCCCGTCCGGCCTGCCGCGCCGCTCCGCGCCCACAGCGCGGCCCGCGTCGGCTCCCGTAGTCCGGCTCCGGCCTGGCCCGGCGCCTCGGCCTCGCTCGGCGGCACTCGGGCCCACTCGGCTGTCCTCGGCCCGCTCGCCCCGCCCCCACCGGCCGCTCCCTCCGCCCCCTCGCCCCCGCTCCGGTCTCTCAGGCCCAGCTGCGGACGCGGGCTCCCTGGGCCGCACCGCCTGTCGGCTCCCTCGCTCCCTCGGTGAAGAGGATGCGGCTCGAGGTGAAAGGAGGCGGTGGCGACCGCAGTGGCGGCGGCCGTGTACCGGAGGAGGCCGGCTTCCGCGGCAGCAGCGGCTTCGGCGCGGAGGTCCGCAACGGCCTCGGGCGCCCCAGCTCTTCGGGTATTTCCGCCTCCAGTCCGCGCTTCGGCTCTTCCCGCCCGGCCTGCGCTATGCGCCTGCGCAGCCGCCGCGGTCCCCGCCCAGCGTTGGTCAGCGACGGAGGCCGAGTTCGGGTTCCTTCGGCCGGGCTCGAGTATTTCCGCTCTTGCGGGGCGTCCTTCGGTCACTTCCGGGAACGTTCGCGGGTCCTGGCAGGGGACGGTGCCGCCGCCATCTTTAAGTGGGGCAGTCCGCTCCGCTCGCGGTCCGGCCATTCCCACTGGCCCTCCTGCCGACCGCGGCGAGGGGCGGTCAAATGAGGCCCTTGTCCCGGAGGTCACACACAGGGTGTTGCCGCGGCCTGGGATGAGGTCAGGGGTGTCGCCCGGAGGGTTTCGGGGTGGAGCACCTTCATGTCCCATCGCAAACCCCAGCCACCCGCTCGCGGAGATTCTAGTTGAGCTAAAGTAACATGTACCAGAAAACGGTCAGCACGGTGAAGTGTAACCTAGGGGAGCTTGGGGGGAGGGGCTCCTGAAAGTGGTGGGCGGGCCCAGCTTCTCCCCCTCCGGGTGGGTCCGGGGCTTCCGCAGGTGGTGGGCGGGCCCAGTTTATCCTCCAATCAAAGCTCAGTATGCTCCGGAGGGCGGGAGGCAGCGGTGTGAGTGGTTCTGCAATATCCGGCGCCACCGCGGGAACCTTCCGGCCGGTGAGGAGGTAGGTCGCGAGGGCAGTACCGGGTTGGGCAGCTTTAGCGGGGCTTCGCTTTTGGGGGAGGCGCAGCCCCGCCGGCCCCAGGCGCGCGGTTCTCGGCTTCTTCTGGGACGGGCCGGCGTCCACCCGATACCCTTCCTCCACCCAGCGAGGTGCCGGCTCTGCCCGGTGAGTGCCGGAACCTTGCCGCACGGGCCCCGTGGGCTGACCCCAGCTGCATTTCTGCAGCTGCTCCTCCTTCCGGCTTTCCCGTTCTCAGTGCCGCCGATCCGCCTGTGCCCTGCAGCCCCCTGGCCGCCCCAGCCTCGCATCCCCAGCATCCTCTCTGGAGCCCCCGGAGAGCTCGTTGCTGGCGATGTGCTGAGGTGCACGCCGGCGCTCTCAGGCTGCAGACAGGACTGGTCCTGGGAGTCGGGGCGCCGCCAGACTCAACCCCTTTTTTCCTCTGGCCCTTCTCCGTTCTTGGTAACCGCTCTGCTCTTGTGAGGCGGATGGCCATCTTTTTTTTCCGGCCCAAGTCTCAGGGGTGGTTCCTTTTGGCCAGCCTGGCCGGTTGCCGAGGCCCTTCTGGGCACAAGGTGTAGGTTTTTGGAGGTGACGCTAGACCGGCCAGAACCGGACTAGTGTGGTGTCTGATGTTGTGGCTTAGACTCAACCGCGCAAAAAATTCTGGGTGAAGGAGGCCAAGGGGGCTGGACCAGGGAGGGCTGGAGGGGCTGGCCCCACTGAGGCAGCGGCTGGATTGGAAGCGGTGCAGAGGTCTTTTGTCATTTTTTGTCACCCTTATGGCCCCCCACGTGTGGTTTGCCTGGGGAGGGGCCTTCAGCCTCTGGGAGGCAGCCAGCGCTTGGCACCTGCAAAAGCCCGGAGGGAAGCTGGGGCCAGATCCCTGGACGGGAGAGGAGTGAGGGCGGAAGTGCAGCAGCCCCGGGGATGGAAGCTGGCCTGGGGCCTGCCACCAACCCACCCCTGTCCCCATAGGGGCTGGGGAAAGTCCCTCAGGAATATGTGTTTCCAGATGAAGTCATTCAGCCTTTTCACCTCAGGGACATCTTCTCAGGTCTAAGGTTTGACAAACACACACCAGGCCGTAGCTGGGCTGGTGGGCACTGGCTCGCACGTCTCCTGCCTCCGATGGGGGAGAACTGGGCCATCCGGGCCCTGGCCCCTGGCTCGGGCAAGCGGGAGTGTGCGGAAGGCATCTTGGGCAAACGACACTGGAGTCACAGAGGAGGCACCCACCCACGTGCAGCTGCTGCTGGGAGCACCTCCTCAGGGGGTCATGGCGCTCAGGGCTGCAGCGGAGAGGGTGGAGTTGGAGAGGGGTCTGCGCAGGTGAAGTGGCATTGCGTGCATGGAGACGCAGACCCAGGTTCCTTGTGCTGTTTATTGAGCGTCTGTGGGGCCCCGCCCTGGCCGCCCTGTGAGGTCGCTGTGGGCACAGCATCCGAGGCGGACACGGGGCCAGGCAGCGCTGGCTACTCCGCACCGTGGACGCGCAGGTGAGCGTGAGCCTCTGGCTGAAGCGCCGCCGCACTTGGGGCTGGCGTAGGGCTTCTCGCCCGTGTGGGTAACGGTGGCGCAGCAGGTGCCGCTCCCCGTGTGTATCTTCTGGTGCCAGAGCAGGTTGCTGCGCCAGCTGAACACCTTCCCACACAGGTCGCGTCGGCCACTTCGCCCTGTCCCGCCACCCGTGTTGGGACGGCCTCTGCCTCGGCTCCGACCCCTGGAGTCTGGCCAGCGGGCGGTGGCCATGATGTGGCCCGTGCCCTGGTGGGGTTCCTTGTCTGTGCGCTCCTGCTCATCTCCCGGGAGCACAGGCGCGTGCGGGAAGCCACCTTGTGGGGAGGGTGACTGTCGTTGGCCCCGGGAGACCAGCCACACTGAGGTTCCAGGGGGTGTGGCGGTGGGGGCTTACAGAGACGCTGCCCATCTGGTGAGCAAACCCTGCATTGCATAAGGGGATCCACTCCCTGACAGAGCCCACAGTGCCCGGAGCATCCCGCCCTGGGTATACAGAGTGGGCTGGGGGCTCCTGACTGACCAAGGAGGCAGACGGAGGGCCCTGCAGGGCAGGGCAGGGGCTGATAAGGGGACGGGTCTTACAGGAGGAGGAAGACGGAGAAGCCAGACAAGCTTTCCGGTTTGCAAACACCGCCTTTTCCCAAAGGGCTGTGGCCCAAGACCAGCTGTCCAGGTGGGCCAGTGCTCTCACCAAAGCACAGACCCAGTGGGTCTGACCTGCCTTTGCCCCATGCTCACCGGCTTCTGAGGGACAGTGAGTCCATGCAGGCTGTGGGGTGCAGGAGCGGGCCCCGTCGTCATGGAAACCTCAACGTGGGGGGGGGGGGGGGCGTGACGTGTGCAGGGCCTATGGAGCCCAGGGCCTATGGAGCCCAGGGCCTGGGTGAGGTCAGACAGGGCGGAGGGGGAGAGATGTCTGGAGGACCGGAGCCGCCTCCAGCCTCACTGAGCTCCGCTGCAGTAGGTGCTGGGCCCCTGACCTGGTGCAAGCACAGGCGCCTGAGAAAGCAGGAGAGGAAGCCCAGAGCAAGTCGGATCAGGAAGTCAGATCAAGTCAGTGGCTTCAATGGCAAAAAATCCCAAGTTCTCAGCTCCATCACATAAAGGGTCACTTGTGCACAGCCAAAGTTACTTAAGAGTCAAAACAAAAAAAAAAAATCCCCCAAGAAACAGAAACTGCAGAGGCAAAGGTCTGATTGATCTAAGAGTTCTAATAAACCGACAAAAAAGACCAACGGCCTGATCCGTGTGGGCAGAGGATGCAAACAGGAAGGGAAACCTGACTAACACTGAAACCCCACAACACACCCACAGTCCCTGCTGTGCCTAAGAGCTTTCCACACCCTCACGCAGACCGAGGCATCCGTGTGCACTGCTGGCGGACGTGAACCGGAAGCCAGTGACCTACGTACGCGGTTTCTCAGTTCATCGCTGAAAAGTAACCCAGATGGGTGGACAAGGTAGTGTGCGCACAGTGGGGCTCTGCAGCTGCCCAAGGATGGCCCTGCCTGCTCAGGGGGTGCCAGGGGCGGAGCAGGGTGTTTGCTGGTGTATGCGCACGCTCTGGGAGGACACGTAATGCTGGCCGCGGGGGAGCAGGGCTGTGTGACAGGCAGGAGGGGCATTCACTGAGGATTTCCTCTGCCTGTTGAATTTTCGAACACGTGAGTCACTCAGAACATTCTCACGACGAAGATGCTGGCTGCACAAAAAAAGCCTTCCCTGGAGGTGTGCACAGGGAGCAGCCAGGAGCCCTGCTGGGGAGACCCAGGTGGCTGAGGGGTCCGTGTTTGAAAACGGCAGCTACGGTTGTCCGGGGGTGTAGCCCGAGGAGAGAATGGAGCTGGAGAGAAGCAGGCCCAGCTGGAGGGGGAGTCGGGCCGCCTGGCACAGGCTGGGCCTCACTGGCAGCTGGAAACGAAACAGCAGCCAGGGCTTGTGCCAGCTCTTGCTCTCCGCTCCAGACCACAGAACATGACTTAGAAATGCCCTGGGACGACGCCCAAGTAGAAAGGCCAGCTGCTGAGATCCAGATCCACGGCTGGCAGAGTGAGCTCTGAAGCCAGGGCTGTGGATAAGGGGGGGCGGGGTCAGCCCAGGCCAACCACAGACCCGGGCTACAGAGGGAGCGCCCTGAATGGTCTGGGGCCCAGATGAACCTTCACGGCAGGGTTTTGTGGGCGCTGTGGCAGCCCCTCACCCAGGACTCTCCTTAGCTTAGGGACAAGCAAGCTCCTACAGCCCAGAAGGGCAAGCTGTCAACCGTGCAGCTTAGTTGGGGGGGGGGGGCGGCGGTACTCAGCCCACAAACCGAGCTCACTAACCAGTCTGGGGAGGGAAGAAAATTATTGCCAAAGCCTCAAAGAGGGACCAGCATCTGTGAAACAGATACCATGAAAAAAGGAAGAGTTTGGGTCTTCGCTGATAACACAGCAGATGGGGACAAGTGGGAAACTATTTAAATTTGCTCCATCCTGAAACAACAGTAAGATAACAACGAAATCCTTTTTTTTTTTTTTTTAAAGGCATAGCGTTCCCAAAGATAAAGAGAAAAGGAAGCCCCCCTGACGTTTTCTGCTCTGGAGAGACTGGCAAAGGTGGACACTGAGTCAGCAGCGGACGCGAACAAAATCAACCGATTTTACCCCAAAGAAGATTCCAAAAGTTGAGGGGGTCAGAGGTACCAGGTACATCTGGCCGTGCAGGGTTGGGGGTGCCACGCAGGTCAGGGAGTCGGTGTTAGAAGCAGGCTTAGGGCAGTGGTGCGGACCAGCACTAGGCTCTGTTCGTTGTCTCAGGCTCTGGATGAGGCACAGAACGCTGAGCAGACAGCGGGCACTGTTGTCGCTCAGATTCTGGGTCTCCTCATCTTGGCAAAAGGCTGGGGTGAGGGAGGAGGCCAACTGAGGAAGGTAAGGGGTTAAGTGAAGTCACACTATGTGCTGAGTAGCAGCCTCTCCTGGGATCCGGCAAAAGGCTGGAAGCTCCTTCTTGGAGGGCTCAGGTGCCCCAAACGGTCCAGCCAGAGTACTCTACAGGTCCTTCACTGTCACCCATGGACACCCTCCATCCCCCCATGCCACTCATATCCCCCAAGATGTGGGTCGTCTTGGGGAGCGTTGCCCCATGTCCTTCCCAGCCCCTCACCCACCTGCTCAGAGCTCCCAGATTGTTGGTTCCCATCTTTTTTTTTTAAATTTTTTTATTGTTTAAAGTATTACATATATTAGTACATATATCTCCTTTTTCCCCCCATTGACACCCATCTTTTTATTTTTTAAATTATATATGTATGTATATATTTTTAAAAAATATATTTTATTGATTTTTCACAGAGAGGAAGGGAGATGGATAGAAAGTCAGAAACATCCATCAGCTGCCTCTTGCACACCCCCTAGTGGGGATGTGCCCGCAGCCAAGGTACATGCCCCTGACCGGAATCGAACCCGGGACCCTTCAGTCCGCAGGCCGATGCTCTATCCACTGAGCCAAACTGGTCTCGGCTATTTTCTAAATATATTTTAAAGTATATTTTTATTTTAATATATTTTAATTATTCAGAGAGGAAGGGAGAGAGAGATGGAAACATAAATGATGAGAATCACTGATCAGCTGCCTCCTGCACAGCCCCTATACTGGGGATCGAGCCAGCAACCCTGACAGGTGCCCTTGACCTGAATGGAACCCGGGACCCTTCAGTCTGCAGGCTGATGCACTATCCAGTGAGCCACACCAGCTAGAGTGGCCCCAGTCTTAAACATAAGCAGACGACTTGGACGGAACAGAGACCATGTTGGGAGAAGAAAACTTAAAACAAGTTCTGCTGTTCTCAGAGAAATAAGATATTATAACTATAAGGACAAGAGGAAGTGGCTGTCCAGGGAATGAAATGCTCCTGGGAATTAAAACCATGCTGGCAGATGCGAGCATCTCCACAGGGGGCCCCAAAGTTGTCATGGCTTGTCTTGTAACACTGAGCAGCAGCCCTGGGCTGAAGCCCATGTCCGTCTGCAGCCATGCTTTCCCACTGTAATCGAACAACTTCTCTGGACCACGGAATACAAAGACAGGGGTGAAGTTCAGAGTGAGATGGTAAGAACATTGGAGTCAGAAGGAATCAATGAGAAGGAAATGGTAGAAGCCATTCCAGCCGTTGTCTCTCGATTGAATGTGCTTTTCAAGTGGCTGAGGCTCACCAACATTGTGATACAAAAACGCATGAGCGCGTTAATAAAATGGGTTCTTAATCCAGGCAGGCTTCCATGTGATGAGGGGTGTTAGGTATGTCTCGGTACATTATAAGTCCCACATCCGTGAGAACACGGAAAGGAGAGGTCACAGAAATAGGAAAAGAGACCAGGACCTGGGTGATTGGTTTGACCCCCGCTGTGCTGTCTGATCCCCACTGCCCAGGCCCCTTCTGCCCACTCGCCCTGTCCGATAACCTGTCCTTGCCATTCCTGACCCTCCCTGTGCCCACACTCAAGAGTTTGGCCCGGATGCCAGAGCTGGGAGGTGTGGGTTGGGGAACAGGCTCGGGTCTCAGAGGTGCCCCTGAGGTGGGGGAAGCAGCCAGATGGAAGGGTGTGAGGTCAGCGGAGAGCGGGGCTTTTGAGGCGAGGAGGCGCTGCGAGAGATGGCCCAGGGCCTGGGGAGCAGGGCTAGGAATGGGATAGGCAGATGGGTTTCCGCCCAATCAGATGGCCCGTCCCACCGTGCCCCGTCTTACCCCGGGAGGTGATGCCCCCAGCCTGCTCTCTGCACAGGGCCTCAGGGTGTACCCTCCAGGAGGGGCCCACAGGCCCAGGCCTGCTGCGGGGAGAGGCCTGGTCCAGTGACATCCCACCGTCCTGAAGCCACTGCTCGGCCTGCCCTGCTCGGCCCAGGGAGGGACCCACCACCTCCCCCCAGCGGGCTCACCTGGGCCTCAGGCAGGAGAGGGGAAGCGGCCGCCTGGGGGTTGAGCGGAGCCTCAGGATCCAGAAACTCTGGGGAGGAAGGACGGGGTTAGGTGTCCCAGGGTTCCCACCCCACGACCCTCCCCAGTTATCTCCAGGTACTGGGATCCAGGAGGGGTGAGAGCTGGTTGCAGGGCTGTGGCAGGAGGAGGGGGGCTCAGGTCTGGGCCCTGCACGGCTGTGAGAGAGCTGGGCATACAGACGGTGAGGGTGGGAGAGGGGCACCGCATGAGGGACCACACAGGAGTGGGGGAGTAGGTGGTCAGCTGGGCACCTGCCTGGGAGGTGTGAAGGGAGGGTCAGGCTGCCAGCATTTTGGGGTGTTTCCTCAACTGCACCCACCCATGCCCCCAGCCTGCTGTGGCCTTCCCAGTGACCGGCTGACGTCCCTCAATGTGTCACCTTGTGGAGGGACCCGCATGCCTTCCCCACTTGGAAACCCCAGCAGCTTATCTCCTGCCAGGGGGGAGCATGGGAACAACCGTGACGGGCTTGGCTTCGAGGGGCGTGACAGCTGCTGGCTGGGGGCGGGGTGGGCGGTGATTGGGGTGGCCCATCCATTAGTGACAGGCCCATCCAAGTAGGCCTTGGGCCCTGCCTACTTTGCCTGTCCTCACCTGGGTCCTCTGTGACCTCAGGCTCCTTTTTCACCTGAAGGCTCAGTGGTGACCCGAGTGGTCCCCAGGGTTGTCTCGGGCCCAGGTCCTGTCACCTGAGGCCTGGTTTGCGGGAGGCACTGGAAGTTGCGGGGGCTCCACCTTCTCTGATAGCACCTCCTGCCCCTTCATCTGGACTGTGACCTGGGGAGGTGTCCCCTATCAGGGGCCCAGGCTGGTCCTCAATGCAGGGCTTCAAGGTATGGACTGACTAGGTCCTTCGGGGAACCCATCCCCTGGGGAATGAGTGGGGATGTCCTGCGTTGACACCCCGCCCTGCATCCCTCCCCATGTCCATGACGCTTGTATAGGACCCACTGCAGGCGATCACTTCCAGGCCTCACGGGACAAGTGTCAAGCTAAGCACGGCACTCCCCAGTTAGCCCTGACCTCTGACCTCTGTTCAGGGCAACTGATGGACTCACCCATCTCCGGGGTCCTGCCTTGCGGAGCAGCCCCTCCACCAGGGCCACGGCCTCGGGGCTGCCTGGCTGCTGCCCTCGCACCCGGGCCTGGAGCGGGGTGGGGGGCAGCACGCCCAGGACCTGCTCCAACACCAGCAGCTCCAGCACCTGCTCCTTGGAGTGCACATCCGGCCGCAGCCACTGGTGGCAGAGCTCCCGGAGCAGGCCCGGGTCTCTCCAGGACCCACCGCCACCTCGTGGTGGAAGTGCCAGAAACGCCGGAACGCAGCCCCTGGGCCGGCGTCCCATGGGGTGGCCTCCTCCTCCCCAGAGTCCTTCAGCTTCACCACGATGGGCCTCTGGTCGCCCGGGGCTGTGTGCCCTGGGGAGCACGGTGCTGCCGGCCTCATCCTCGTGGGGAAGATGGCACTTGCTCCAAAGCTATTGACCTGGGGGTGGAGGGGCTGAGGCTGCTGCAATGACAGTGCAGTGAATGCTTATCGAGTGCCCAGGGCATGCTGTGCCGTGCCAGCCTCAGTCCTGCCTGGGGGAAGGCTGAAGCACAGGGAGGTGATTGGCCTCTCTAGTTGGGTGTGCAGAATCTGGTCACCCCAGCTCCAAAGAACTGTTAGGCTCAGAAGTCACCCCTTGTCTCCCCTAAATCCTGCTCTCTATGTACATCACCTGCCCTGTAGCTCCCCCTCTTACAGGTGAATGTCACCAACACCCGCCACCTGGGCATCAATCAGCCCCACTACCCCCGCCCTATACCAGTCCATCATTGCACCACCCACTCTAACACCCAATCTCAGACCACTCCCCTGCCATCTTTGTTCCACAGGGCAGTCTCCCTCCAACCGTCGCCCCAGCACCTGTGCAAAGTCACCCTTGTGGTTCAGCCTTCAGGTGCCATCCTCCCCCCAATTCAGCTCCGTCCTCCGAGCCCTGCTTATCATGCCGTGCAAATCATGGTGTTCTCAGGACCAGGGAGGTGAGAGGGGAGCTTCTAGGGGCCCACACCAGCCTTGCGGCCACTGAACCGGAGACTGGCCTCGCCTGTTTGCCAGGTAACCTTGGCAGGTTACCGTGTCTCAATCTATGTCATCTGCAAATAAGGCTGACCATTCTTGCGCACTCCGCTGCTCCTGCAGCTGTTAGGCGCGGGCTTTGTGGAGGAATCTGTTCATTAAGGATGTGGTTCCGGTTTTGGAGGCCACCTGAGCCAACCCTCTGCTCCTCGAGGTCCCAGGTCAACCCCAAAATCTTGGGAGAAAGTTGGACCATCGCCCAGCCATCTGGGCCTCGCGGAGAGTCCTGAACTACATTTCCCAGAAGCCTTAGCGGACAACTTCCGCTTTGGGCAGCTCCGCAGGTCCAGGAGCCGCCATGGCAACCGGGGGCGGGGCGCCCGTGGTCCGTCGCCGTGGCAATGCCGTGACCGACGGGCCTCGGGCGACAGCGGCGGCCTCGTCAGCAGGGAGTGCCCAGATCCCCGTCCCGCATTCCGGGGTCCGCTGGGCAGCCGGAATCCGCGGTGCGCACCGCCACCTGTCCCCGCCCAAGCCTTCGCGTGGAGAGGCCCCTGCCCTCACCTCCACGCTCAGCGGCCGCGCCCGCTCTCCTGAGCATGCGCGCTCGCAGACTCCCCTCCCCAGCTGGACTGTCTCCCAGGAAGCTACGCAGCAGTCCCATCGCCTCCTGGCCCTTCCCCAACCCTCGCCTCTGTGTCTACCCTGTTTCCCGGGGTAGCGTCGTTTCCAATGATCAGGTCACACTCCCGGCCGCCTCTTCCCGCGTTCCCCGCCTCTGATCCGGGCGTCGGGGCCCCCCGGCGACGTGCGCAAGCTTCTCAGGGAGCAACTAACAGCAGTGCTGCCTTTCCGACCGCGCATACTTCCCACGCCCGCCCGCTCAGTCCTCTGCGGGCCGGACAGAAGGTTAGCGGTGTTGTGCACCAATCACGGCCCTCACTAAGACGCCATCGGTGCCGGGTCTCCATGACAACCCCTGCAGAGATTTGGGGAGGTGCACCTCCTGCAGACAAGCGGGGAGAGGAGAGGCTGGGCGCGGAGCTTTCTGGGAGATGTAGTCAGCGGGGACCTCCCTGCGCGCGCGTGCGCATCGCGAAGGTCGTTTGTGTTGGTCGGCGGTAGGCGTCCCTGCGTGTCCATGGTAACCAGTGGAGCGGACTCCGGTCCAGCGCAATCCCAGGGCGTTAGAAAAGCGATGGATAAGCGGGATGAGGGCGTAGGGAGGGGACTGGGATAAGAAGTCAGCGGGTCTGGCCGGCTGGCTCAGTGGTTGAGGGTCCACCTAGGAACCAGGAGGTCATGGTTCGAATCCTGGTCAGGGCACATGCCCGGGTTGCAGGCTCTTCCCCAGTAGGGGGCGTTTAGGAGGCAGTCTATCTCTGATTCTCATCATTGATGTTTCTCTCCCTCTCCCTTCCTCTCTGAAATCAATAGCAATATATTAAAATAAAAAAATAACTCAGCTGGCTGGGGTTGGGGATTCAGGCCCTGGGAGGCTGGTGTGCCAGAATAATTAGCCACGGGGAGGGAGAGCAGGAAGGGGTGGAAATGAGAGGAAGGACAGGGAGAGGGGGAGAGATTCACCGGGACTGGAAGCGCAGACAAGGAGAGGCAAGGGACAGACAGGGACTCAGGAGGACAACAGATGGGAGGGGACAGAAACCAGAGCACAGTAAGATGGACTGTGAGTTTTCAGAGACTAAGAGACGGTGACAGCAACAGGAGAGAAAGCTGGAGGGACTTATGAGGAAAATGCCCAGAACTTGACAAAGAGAACAGACTGGTGACTGGGAGCCTGTGTGACTCCTACTGTTTTCAGCCAGGCTGACGCTCTATCCAGGTGGCTGTTCCTCTCACAACATTCAGAGTGCAAAGGGGATCAGGCCAGAAGCCCGTCCCACCAATGTACCGCACTCAATCATGTGCTCAGGAACCCACTATTCCCGGGCCTGGGGACACAGCAGAGAGCTCTGTGTGTGGCAGATGCACGATGAAACTTGGGCGGGGAGGGTGACTTGGAGCAGAGATTTGCAGGAGAGGGAGCAAGCTCTTCAGAAAAGAGAGAAGGACTCCAGCTCTGGGCCACAGGAGCCACAGGAGCAAAGGCCCGAGTCAGGGTTTAGCAAAGGAGAGGAGGCGGCTCTGATGCCCTCAAGGAAGCTGGCGAGGGCTGCGGCTCTTCCTGGGAGAGTGGGGGCAGATGGGCTCTGAGCCGAGATGACTAGGTCTGACTTGGTTCTTAGGGAGGCATTGTGGCTGCTCTGTAGAGAGCCACCTTCCTCCCCTGTCCCCCAGGCCTCCACAGGGTGGCAGGAATCAGGGTCTCCCTCCGTGGGAGTGAGTTTCCTATGACTGCAGTCGCTACACGTCTTAGAGTCTCGGAGGCCTGGAATCTGAAGTGGGGTTCTCGGGGTGAAAATGAAGCTTTCGGCAGGGCCGGCTCCTCGATCCACAGGCTCAGTGGGCGCCCCGGCCACGAGGCTTGGCGCTGGCGGGCGTGGAGGCCTGGGAATTGGCCCGGGTCTTGAAATAGTGACACTGGTTTGGAAGGAGAGCCCTGTGAACATCGGGACAGGTGTCCGATGGGTCTGTGTTTGGGGAGTGGCTGCGGCACCTGGACCCGTGGCTGCAGTTGGCTGGAAGCAAGGAGGCACAGTCCTCGGGCCCTGGAGCCAGAAGGCAGGGAGAGTGGGTGGGCGTGAGAACTGGGTGCCTGCCTTCTGAGCGAAACCTGCGTCCTCTTACAGGGATCCCCGTGACCACGCTGAGGGCCGGTTCGGATCACCCAGGACAGTGGTCGGCAAAGTCATTAGTCAGCAGAGCCAAATATCAAAGGTATAACAATTGAAATTTCCTTTGAGAGCCAGTTTTTTTTTTTAAACTTAAACTTCTCCTAATGCCATTTCTTCAAAATAGACTCGCCCAAGGCCATGTTATTTTGTGGAAGAGCCACACTCCAGGGGTGAAAGAGCCGCATGTGGCTGGGGAGCAGCAGTTTGCCTACCACTGCGTTAGGTGTTCTGCTCATGGGTGTATGGGAGGTGGGTGATGGTTTCTGGATGCTCTTGGCTCCCCCTGTGTGGTTATAGGAGGTTTGGGAGGTGGGGAAAGAGAGGGAAGTCTCACCTGTGCTTAGATCTTGTGAGCTGAAAGTAACCAGTGACACGCTCTTCTAGATGCAAAAGATGCTTGAAAATGAGTGTGCAGTGCTTTTTTATACATATATATATATATATATATATATTTGATTTCTTACAGAGAGGAAGGGAGAGGGATAGAGTTAGAAACATCGATGAGAGAGAAACATCCATCAGCTGCCTCCTGCACATCCCGCACTGGGGATGTGCCCGCAGCCAAGGTAAATGCCCTCGACTGGAATCGAACCCGGGACCCTTCAGTCTGCAGGCCGACGCTCTATCCACTGAGCCACACCGGTTTTGGCTGTGCAGTGCTTTTAGCAGTGGGAAGCGGGGAGGGGAGGGAAGGGGTGGGGTGAGGAGGAGAGGGTCAGTCATGCCTGTGAGCAGGCTCCTTGCGCTGTCTGAGCTGGGAAAGCTGGGCGGTGGCTGGGATTCCTGTGGGCTCACACATTGATGCCTCTGTCCCCCTCTTACAGGGCTGCCATTGGGGGCACAATGGGAGCCGCTGTGGAGGGGCAGGGGGTGCAGAGGTGCCTGGTGCTGGGAGGCGGGATGCAGACAGCCCCCTGCCTTCAGGGGTCGGGCAGGGCACCCCTGGGTGGGACTGGGCTCCGCTGAGGTGCTCGCAGGACCAGAAGTCCATCACGTGAAGCTGGAGGTGCTGCGGAGGTTCGAGGGGGGCCAGAAGCTGACACAGGTCGCCCAGGCGCTGGGGCCGGCCACCTCCACCTGAGGAAGGGCAACAGTTGTCTTAGGTAGACACTGCAGTGTTAATCTTAACCTGCTGTTTGGCTTCTGTACCCACTTGCTTGCTTGCTAAAATAACAGAAGAGGTATTTTGATTTCCTGAACTTGTGTATGATTGAATGTTCCCTTGCTGGCGGTTTGAATATCCCAGTGATTGTGACCTCACTGGTCATCGAAGCACATTCCTCTGGGAACCAGGACAGACAGTTATCCCAATTGTCCCAGTAGCTACAGATAATTGAGTTTCAGTCGACGCAGCGGTCCCAGAATCAGAACAGACCCTAAATTATCTCAGTAGCTACAGAGAGTGCATTCCTGTGGACTCGGTGATCCCAGGATCTGGATGGCACAGTCATTCTGAATTGCCTGACCAGGTGGTCCCAGATAATGTGCTTCTCTTGATTTAGTGATTCTTCGATATTAACTTGCTCAATTTCTGCTTCTGTAAAAAAAATGCTTTTTCGCAAAGCAAGTTCCTTGTTCCAGACCCAAAGATGTGATCAATACTTTTGTGAAATTCTGCCAATATAAGCCAGACGTGTTGAGCTGTTTGGGGCTGCGAGGTTTGAAGAGCATCAGCCACTCGTATGCCGCCGGCCTTTTTAAATAAAACGACTCCATAATTCGACTTTTCTCAAAGGCGTTCTCTGTAAGATGGGGGTACATCTGGTCCGGGTGGAGAGGAGGGAGACATAGGGGAGGGTGGGGTTCAGGGGAGGGAGACAGGCTGGTGTGGCCAAGGGTGGTGTTGAGGTTCCCCCCGTGTGACCTTTTGACCTTGACTCCACCTGTGCCTGTGAGGAGAGTCAGCTGTGAACGAACAGGGGAGATGCCAGCCTGTGTTTGCACCGTTGGCCTGCTCCCCACACTGTGTGTGCCTGGTGCCTGCCTGCCTGCGCGCCCCCCCCTCCCCCCCCGTGTCCAGAAGCAGAAACTGAGACCCTCACCCAGTCAGGCTTCACGTTCCCCAAAGTGCGAACACTGTGGGGTTAATGTCCGTGTCCCAGGCCTCATGGGGTCGTTTCCACGGAAACACCCAGCTCAGGGCCCTCACTCCCTCTTCCCCCTTCAGTCCCGGCCTCCCCGATCTTCCTGCCACGGAGTTGGTCATTCCGGGCTTTTCACGGAAGCCAGTCCCACATCCCCACATCACACGGCTTTTCATGGCTGACTTCCTGGAGGGCAGAGAGCACTCACCGTCCTTGGTCTGTGACTTTATTTTTATTGATTTCAGGGGGGAAGGCAGAGGGAGAGATAGAAGCATCGGTGAGAGAGAAACATCGACCGGCTGCCTCCTGCACGCCCCCTACTGGGGGTGTGTCCGCAGCCAAGGTCCATGCTCTTGACCGGAATCGAACTCGGGACCCTTCAGTCCGCAGGCCCACGCTCTACCCACTGAGCAGAACCGGCCGGGCGGTTCTGTGACTTCGATGCCACGAAGCCGGTTTCCCACAGCCCCATCGACAACACGAGTTAGTGTCATCGGTGCAGGACGCCGGGTTCCTGTCTGGGGTGTGGGTTCCTGTCTGTGGGGCCGGGGGACCTGTCTGGGGTGTGGATTCCTGTCTGTGGGGCCGGGGGACCTGTCTGGGGTGTGGATTCCTGTCTATGGGGCCGGGGGACCTGTCTGGGGTGTAGGTTTCTGTCTGGGGTGTGGGTTCCTGTCTATGGGGCCGGGGGTCCTGTCTGGGGTGTGGGTTCCTGTCTATGGGGCCGGGGGGCCTGTCTGGGTGTGGGTTCCTGTCTATGGGGCCGGGGGGCCTGTCTGGGGTGTGGGTTCCTGTCTGGGTGTCTGTCTGGGGCCCGGGGGTGTCTGTCTGGGGGGCTGGGCTATTTCCTGACCCGCTGCTGTGTCCTGGGTGGCCGTTGTTAGCCGTTTCCTTCGAGGTCGGTCCCTGTTCCGGTCCCAGCTCCCATCGAGGACGCTCAGGCGCCGCCCCTGCCTGTTCGGGGCCCCGGCCCTCGGGGGCCAGCTCGCCCTGCTCAGTCCCCCAATTCCCCTGGAAGCAGCTCTGGAGCCCAGTGAGGCTGCTGCGCCCACGGTGCCCACTTACTGCAGAGTTGGCCACGGAACGTGCACCGCCGGGCGGTGCCAGGCACAGCGTCCGGATGCCCTTTCTCAGACCAGCTTCTGGGGCCAGGGGGCTTCGCCGAGCAGCACCGTCAGGCTTCTGTGGGGCCACCCGCAGGCACGGGGCCGAGTGTCCGAGGTCACCGCACGGACCCAGGGGCGGCATCCGCTGTCGGTGTGCCCTGCCCAGGCCAACAGGCCGTCTTCCGGGGCTGGAGGGTACCTGCCCTCCCTCCCAGGCCAGACCTGCCTTTGGACCCCTCAGGCCCCGTCAGTCACCTTTTCCTGCCCGCCCCCGCCTCCACCTCTACCCCCACTCAGAGGTGAGGGAAGCTCAGGATGACGTCCTGTGGGGTTTTAGGGCCTGGGATTTACTCCTGAGGCAGGTGTGTGCTGCGCGCGCGTGTGCGTGCATGTGTGTGCGTGCATGTGTGCGTGTGTGTGTGCACGTGTGCGTGCATGTGTGTGTGTGCGCGTGCGCGTGCATATGTGTGTGTGTGTGTGTGTGTGTGTGTGTGTGTGTGGCCCAGAGGGGGTGGCAGGGCATGTCTCGTCCGGCCCCGGCTGGTGGCTGCTGGTTGACCGTGGAATCCTCCCTCACGGGAACAGGGTGCTGTGCTAGGTCCCTCGGGCAGGAGAGGGGTGACGGGCGCTCACCCCGTGCCTGCGCCCTGCATCAGGGCCTCCGGTCGCTGTGGCCCCCTCCCCTCTCCTCCCCAGGCAGATGCTTACCTGTCCCCTGAGTCTGGCTGGACGCCCCCCATGGGCCCACGAGGGTGTGCACTCTGGGTCTCGGTGGACGTTACCTGTGAACCAGTGGCCAGGAGCGACCTACACCGGCATGCCTCCCGGCTCACACGGGTCCATGGCCCTAAGGGTTGCAGACGGGTCAGGGGGCTGGGCCCTCGGACACACTACAAGGGCAGGCACCCCGGGAGCAGCCGGCGGTGGGCTTTGCACTCACCGTGAGGCCGGGTGCACCAGTGGCTCCCGGCAGGGTGGCCAGGGCTCGTGTCCGGTCACTCTCGGTGCCGCTGCCCAGGCTCACTGGGAGGGGGACCTGGGCACAGTGGGTGAGGCAGGGGGGCCCATGCCTGACCCCAGGCCTCCTGCTCAGGCAGCCGAGTCCACGCAGAGAGCAGTGGGGCTGCTCAGCTCTGACCTGGCTCCAGGGCCTCCGCTCCCTCTGCCTCCGTGTCCGCCTCAAGCCCCGGCGGCCGCTGTTCCCCGAGAGACACACTCGTCCTAGCCTCCCCGTGCCAGAGGCGGGGCTGACCCAACTCCGGGGAACACACCCAAGGCTGGGTCACCCTCCCTCCCACTTTACAGGCTGGAAAGAGGCACAGAGACGTGGGGGGTCTGGCCTTAGGTCACACGGTTGTGAGGGCGGAGCTGAGACTCAAACTCTTGTGGACGGACCTGGCCCCCACAGGCTGTGCCCCACGCGAGATGCCGACGCTGCAGAGGCAGCAAGAGGGGTGAGGGCAGCCAGTGCCCAGACTGAGGCAGCACCAGTGTGTGCACGGGCACCGCACGTATGCACAAATGCACACGTATGCACACATATGCACACACGCACAGGCACGCACACGCCCTCCCTGGCTTTAAGAAGCTACAGAGGTCGGAGGAATCGGGAAGGAGCCAAGGGTTTTGGGGGTGGGGGTCGCTATCCCCGTTCCTGGTGAGTCTGTCTCAGTACCTTTCTCCGGCAGGAACCTCACTGGACTGACTCCAGATTTCCGCCTTCCCGGGTTGAGTTTCTGTGGCTGAGGGTTCTCGGTGACCCCCCTGGAACTCTGCTTTCAGGGATAAGGGAGATGAGGGACCCAGGCTTCAGGTTTGTCTGGACACAAACTTTATTAAAACTTGGCCAAAGCACCATGGGGGACGTCGGTGCTGACATCCCTGGAGCACTTAGGAACTGCTGGTCTATTGCCTCTCGTCATGCAAGTGGAGGCTTTGTCTGACCAGTTTCTTCTGTACGAACTACACTCTTGGGAAGGGAAAGGGGCCCCAGACTTCCTCTGAAGCCCCCCTCAGGGGTGGAGTATGAGGTATGTGGTGCTTACACTCGCCCTGCGGCTGCTGAGTTCGATTTAGGGCTAATGACTCATCCTCCCTTCAAACCCCAGGCTTCTCCCCTGAGTGTGTCCTCTGGTGTGTGGTGAGACATGACTTCTGTGCAAAGCCTCGCCCACACTCCCTGCACACATAGGGCTTCTCCCCAGTGTGTGTACTCTGGTGTGTGGTGAGACATGACTTCCGTGCAAAGCCTCGCCCACACTCCCTGCACACATAGGGCTTCTCCCCAGTGTGTGTCCTCTGGTGTTTGATGAGAGCTGACTTATCTGCAAAGCCTCGCCCACACTCCCTGCACACATAGGGCTTCTCCCCTGAGTGTGTCCTCTGGTGTCTGAGGAGAGTTGACTTCAGTGAAAAGCCTCGCCCACACTCCCTGCACACATAGGGCTTCTCCCCTGAGTGTGTCCTTTGGTGTCTGATGAGATTTGACTTCCGTGCAAAGCCTCGCCCACACTCCCTGCACACATAGGGCTTCTCCCCAGAGTGTGTCCTCTGGTGTGTGTTGATATGTGACCCATCATCGAAGCCTTGCCCACACCCTCCATGCTTGATTGTTACAGTTTTTGACATTCTTACTCCCACAGGTAATTTCCCTGTGTTGTTTGGATTCACGTTCTGGCCTGTGCTGGGCTCTTCCGCCATTATTCTCTCAATCTCCCTGGAGCTCCCCGTTTGTCTATTGGGAGGCTCGAAAGAGGCCCTTGAAATTCTCCTCTGTCTGATCCTTTTAAGCAGAGGTTTGGACCTTCCTTTGACCTCTTGACCTTCAGCTTTGTCATTCCAGCCATGAGTACCGGTATGCTGCTGCTGCTGCTGCTGCTGCTGCTGCTGCTGTTGATTCCGATGCTCTGGGCTGGGTTCCTCTGACTGGAGGGGTTTTCCTGCAGATACTCCTGGCAGCGTCTCACAGGGGTGATAGCGTTTCACGTGTTGGCTGAGGAATGTCTGACTGGAGAAGGCCAGAGAGCAGGAGGGACATGGGTGGATCTCTGGCTTTGGTTCTGCTGAAGGAGAAAGGTTTGGTCAGGGCAGGTGTGGACAAGGCTGCCTGCTCCGTACGCTCTGTGTCCTGGTAAGACCTGCCCCAGGAATCATTCTCATTGTGTTGACAGTGCAAGCGCTGCTTCCCACACAGTGTTCCTTCACAGTCTGTTTTTCTGTTTCTTTGTATGCACTACATCTTCTTCAGAAACCCAGAGACCCCACATCAAAAGTCTTTTCTACAGCCCTAGCTGGTTTGGCTCAGAGGATGGAGCATCAGCCTGCAGACTGAAGGGTCCTGGGTTCCATTCCAGTCAAGGGCATGTGCTTTGGTTGCAGGCTTCTCCCCGGCCCGGGCCCTAGTCAGGGTGTGTGCAGGAGGTAGCCGATAGATACGTTTTTAAAAAATATATTTTATTGATTTTGCCAATAGATATGTTTTTTAAAAATATATATTTTATTTTTTTTACAGAGGGAGGGAGAGGGATAGAAAGTTAGAAACATCGGTCAGCTACCTCCTACACACCTCCTACTGGGGATGTGCCCGCAACCAAGGTGCATGCCCTTGACCAGAATCGAACCCGGGAACTTTTTTTTTTTTTTTTTTTTTTTTTAAATATATTTTATTGATTTTTTACAGAGCCGAAGGGAGAGGGATAGAAAGTCAGAAACATCGATGAGAGAGAGACATCGATCAGCTGCCTCCTGCACGCCCCCTACTGGGGATGTGCCCGCAGCCAAGGTACATGCCCTTGCCGGAATCGAACCCGGGACCCCGCAGTCCGCAGTCCGACGCTCTATCCACTGAGCCAAACCGGTCTCGGCGAACCCGGGAACTTTTAATCTACAGGCCAACGCTCTATTCACTGAGACAAACTGTTTTTGGCCATTCGATGTGTTTTTCTCTGTCTTTCACTCTCCCTTCCGCTCTCTCTAAAAACCAATGGCCAGTTTGGCTAAGTGGATAGAGCGTCGGCATGCACACTGAAGGGTCCCGGATTCCATTCTGGCCAAGGGCACATGCCTGGGTTGCGTGCTCCATCCCCTGTGGGGTGTGTGCAGGAAGCAGCTGAGCAATGAATCTCTCTCATCATTGATGTTTCTCTTTTTCCCTCTTCCTCTGTGAAATCAATAAATAAATATATATTTTTTAAAAGATCAACTTTTATCTTAAAAAAAAAATCAATGGAAAAATATCCTGAGGTGAGGATTGAAGAGAAAAAAGGTCTTACAGATTGCAGACTAGGGACTTTCAGGGACTATCAGAAGCCATTTCACTCCGTATATGGGTGGGACATAGTGACTTTCCATATACATGTATCTTCTAAGGCGTGTTAAAGAGAAAAACCACAGGCCTGGCTGGGTTGCTCAGTGGTTGAGCATCAACCCATGAATCAGGAGGTCACCAGTTCAATTCCTGGTCAGGGCACATGCCCAGGTTTTGTGCTTGATCCCAGCAGTTGCTTCTCTCTGTTTTTCACAAATCATAAAATGGAAATATCTCCTTCCTCACACAGTATTCCTACTTGGTTTCATTCAGTGTTAGCCCATTTCAATTCAATAGGAAGTCCTGTTTCAAAATATCTCCCCAAACAAGTGCTAGCCAGTTTGGTTCAGTAGATAGAGCATCTCTTTGGGGATTCCAGGGTCCTGGGTTCGATTGTAGTCAAGGGCACATACCTTGGTTGCAAGTTCAGTCCCCAGCCCTGGTTGGGGTGAGTGTGGGAGCCAAGCAAATGATGTTTCCCTCTTTCTGTCTCTCCCCCTCCCTTCTACTTTGTCTGAAAAAAAATATCAGTGGAAAAATACTCTCTGGTGAGGATTAACAACAACAAAAATATTTCCCCATTTATGCTTCTTACTCTCCTGACTCCCATCCCTCTCCAGCCAATCCGCCATCCTCTCTCACTTGGAGTTGAAATAATCTCGGAATAACTTATGTTTAAGTTATTCCGAGATTATTAAAATAAAAAATAAACTTATGTTTATTTTCCCCAAAATTAACAAAGCATCATTTTAGAACTGAGAACATGCCACTCTGAAAACTGCACAATTGTCCTGTCTCACTCAGGAAAGTCTCCACTATCTCAGCTTGGATCATAGGCACTGTATGTCCGGGATGCTAGGCATCTGTCCAACCTGTGTTATTACCCTCTGTACGGAGACTGAGACCCAAGTGCCCCCCAGCCAGCTCAACACCCCCCTCTTTCCTTCCCTGCACTAGCTGCTCCCTCTGCCCGGGACCCTGTGCCACAGGTGTCAGAAATGTTATCTCCTGAGAAGCCCCTCCCCTGAGCTTCGGAAACTGACACACCCACCCTCCCCTCACACTGATCCCTAGGCCCTTGTCCTGGGCCCCTTTTCTCCGAAGCGCTAATCAATGTGCAACATTAAGCACGTGCGCACATGTATGCCTGGGCTTCCCTCCTTCACCAGCCAGCTGCTCAGGAGCAGTGATTCTGACCACCGTATTACCCTGAATGTCTAGTTCCCATGAACCCTGTGTGGCACCGAGTAGAAACTCACATGACAAGTTACTGAAATAATGAATGAATGCATGTTAACACACACATTTCATTTAGAAATATGCAGTAGATGAAGAAGAAACAGCTAAAAGGGTCATAAAAAACAACCCTGCCATGATGAGAGAGCTGGTAGGTGCCTGAAAACTTTTTTTTTTTTTTGCCTCTAACCCTTCCGTCACCATATGATGCTGTGTATTTTGTGCAGGAAGTATTTAAAAAATCAGAACAGAAATTAGCCCTGGCCAGTGTGGTTCAGTTGGTTGAGCGTTGTCCCATTCACCCGGAGGTAGCCATTTTGATTCCTGGTCAGGGCACATGTGTGGGTGATGTACTTGAACCGCCCCCCCCCCCCCCCCCCGCCGCCCGCTGTACGGGGCATGTAGGAGGCAGCAGATTGATGTTTCTCTCCCTCTCCCTTCCTCTCTGTCTCTAAAACCAATAAAAGCATGTTGAAAAAAATTAAAACAAAAATAAAAATATTAAAATTGTTCCTAAGAATCAAAGACCTATGTAATGAATCGTCAATTTCTGAAGCATCTGATTGGAAGCTTTACTGACTCTAGAGTGGACTTCACTCTACTTGAGAGTTGGACCGTGAAAAATTGTCAGAATTCTTTCTTTCCTTGTTGAACAAGAGTGGTGCCCACCTCTCCCGGCCACAGGCTCTGTCTTCCACTTGCTGCCCCACTTGATGCCCAGCTCCTGGCCATACTCGTCTCCATACCAGACCAGCAGCTCATAGCCCCTCCCCACGGTGCGGCAGGTTCGGTAGAAAATCTGCCTGCGATATTGAAAGGCCACCAGGTTCTGCTCTTCATCATCCTGGGCACAGTTCACATACCTGGGGTCGAGGCAGATGAAAGGAAAGAAAACCACAGGCGATGAGTTCCCACTCCCCGGCATGTCCGTGTCCAGCTCCTCGCTGACGCCTAAGGCCCTCAAGCTCTGGTGTCACCCACTCCCCCCAATGCTTCTGGGGAAGCTTCTGTTCCATGTCTGAGCCTTTGTCACAGGTCATGTGAATGCCTGTCTCTAAGTCCTGCTCACAGTGCCCATCCTGCCGAATGCCCTTTCCAAAACCTGATTCCAGACTTCCCCATCCAACCCGGTGACCTCTAGCGTCTCTAAGCTCTAAGTCAGGTTCTGTGTCGTCCTTGACCGAGGACTCTGCTTCTGGATTCGCTCACATCACGCAGCACTCAGCCCAAGTCTGCCCTCTCTGGAGAGGCCTTTCCTGAGTGTCCCCACACTTTATTGAAGGCATCACTCCGCTGCCTCCCCCAGGTTTCCACAGAAACTGGAGGTCTCTTTGTCTTAGGAAAATAACACAGAACAATAGTAGTTTATTCATAATCTGTATCCCCTGATACAAGAGAGCTCCAGCACCCAGTTCAGGTTAGAACCGAGGCTGGGTTGATGTGCTGCCCTCACAGGCTTAAGACGATCCCTGGTTTAAAACTATCTGGGCACTGGGCACTTCTTGAAAAATAAGAAAATCATAGTTAAATATTTATGAAATGAATTTTTCATGTCTGTGTGGAATAACTCCTCCATAGAGACATGGGTTGTGTGATCTGTTTAAATAATGAATTCCTCTTTCTAAAGTGGAAAATAGCAAGTGTTTCATTAATGTCCATTAGATAAATCAGAGAGTAATCTAGGGTCCTCAAGGTTTTTCCCAGTCCCCAGATCGGAGACTTGTATTTTGAGGACGTATGCTATACTTCTACCTCCTCTTTTCCTAAATGTCTCTTGATGTGAAAGATCGCTGTGTGGAGAAGAAAGGGGAACAGAGGACTGAGACCATTGCATGATGGGAAGCAAAGACATGTTCGCTGTGAGGCATGAGTGTCCTCTCTGGCAACCAGAGGCCCAGTGACCTTACCTCATCCAGTTGGCCTGAGATTCATCCTTTCCGTCCACGTACTCATAGCAGTTCCTCCCTCTGGTGATCTGCATTTCAGGAAAAGAAGGTAAAGGCTGAGTGTGTGTGTCCGTGTCCGTGTGTGTGTGTGTGTGTGTGTATGTGTGTGTACATAATAGTATAAGTATTTTACTCTACTGTCATCAAATCTCTTTCAGCCTGCATGGATATTCAACTGCCAATGGGTATCACAGGAAATTTTTCTTACTCATCTACACGTCTGAGTCTATTTGTCCCCTAAGCAGGATCCCCACAGGGGAGGAGTATGTACCACTTTGCTCCCATTTACCTTCTGACCCTTAGAGAGGAACTCCATGTTCGTGCAAAGTTCACTCAGTACACAGAGCTAACCATATTATCCCCATTCGTGTCCTAGCATGTCCACAGGAGGGACGTGGGAAGCCAGAGGACAGGGAAGAGGTAAACTTCTCACCAGCCAGGAGTAGCCGCTGTTGGCTGCGACTTCATCTTCTGTGATCTGGCCCTCATAAGGGCCAAAATGCAGGCCCACGGGCAGATCACACCCCTCATTCCACACTCCAAGCCCAGCTTCAGGGATGCCTGATGGTCCGATTCTCAACCCAGGGGGCAGGGTGAGGACTGAGCGGTTGGCACGCCCCCTGTCCACGGCACTGTCTTTTACAAATGTAGGGGGCCCATGCACATCACAACTGTCGATGAAGAAGTTCTGACACTTCTCACAATCTGGAGGCAAGAGCGACAGGGATTAGGGAGGGTGCAGGGCATGTTCCTGGATATGAAGAGCTTCAGAAAGAGCTCACATTGTCAGAGAGTAGACATTTTTGAGCATGCTTCCTCCTAGTTGACTTAGCTTTGAATCCCAGCTGCACCTCACAAAATAGCCTTGCAAGATAGGGGAGCACTGCCAGCTTTCTGAAGAACAGGATGACCCTGTAAATAATCTGGTCATTAATAACATGAGCCTGACGTTGTTTAAGAAAAACTGTTTTGTCTTAAATTGCTTGCTCTGCAAAAACAGGATGTGGTAAATGCGCTTAAAAGCGGTCCTGCACAAAGTGTCGGGGCTCCTATCTAGACTCCCTGTGTGGAGAAAGGTGGAACAGTCATCGGCTGGCTGATAAAGGCTCCCCAATTTTTAATTTGGTCTGGACTCCAGTGGTCGTTCACTTACATTTGCTCCACAACAACTCAGTGAGCCTCAATCCTGTACTCCCGGTTACGAGAGGAAGGGAATGATTGGGGCACCCAATGACCAGGTGAAATTATTGCATCTAGACAGAGCATGCTCCTTGGTGAGGGTCAGCTTACAGAGGTAGTCATCATCCTGGGGCTCGCTGATCTCTTGGTAGACACGGCTCTTTCTCTCCCGTAGGCTGTACATCTTCACTTCGATCTCCTTTCTCCTGGTGTCTACGTGGGAGAAGAGCAGGTGAACGAGGGGTGAGGTCTGGAATGTTAGTCCCCGGCTTGTCAGAAAACACACAATGTCCTCCCATCCAATGACCACCTGTTCTTCTATATTCTCTGGTATTTTCCTCCATTAACTAAAAGACTAGCACTCCACACTGACTACCGATGGCTGATTCAATTTAAGTCCTGGATGTTCCCATTATCAGGTTCAACCTCTCAACCTTTATTCATTCACAAAATATGTGTTGAGGGCACATTGTGTGTTAGGCACTGAGTAAAAGACCTGGGCACACAACACCAAGAGAGTATGGTTGCTGTTTTCACAGATGGATTTATTGGACACCTTGCATGTGTCAATTGTTTTAAATTTAATGCTTTCAAAGTGTATGTGGCCCATGTCTCCCCTGTTCTCTTTACACATCAGCATTCAGGAGCTCAGAGAGTTGATAAGATTTGCTCAAAGCTCCAGTGCTAATTCCAGTTTCAAATCCAGGCTTATCCAAAGACCACCCCTTACTGATCAGCCTTTCCAGAGGAATTAGTGCAATTGGAATCTCCAAGTTATTTTATCTTACCCAGTTTCCGTCTAGGGTGCTGTCCGGAGGTACTCGCTTCCCTTGGTTTCTGGGTCTGCTCTGAACCACTTGTGGTCAACAAATTTGCTGTTCCTGATAATTCCTTCAAACTAGACTCATTACTTAATGACGCCCTGGACTTTGCCTTCAATGTGAAAGTCACATATTAATTTATTTAATTATTTATTTAATTATGTAGGGCTTAGGATATATTTTTACATACATAACTTTAACACTTCCACAACTCTTTGAAATACCTGGGAAGTATAAATATTAGAGGAAAAAGAAATGGCCCATGTGGGTTGTGAATCCAAGACTAGAATCCATGCCTTAAGGCTCTTACTTTTATAGACCAGTGAGCGTGAAAGATAATGGCAAGAGAATAAGAAATAGTTGGGTCCTAACCAGTGTGGCTCAGTGGAGAGAGTGTTGGCCTTGAACTGAAGGGTCCTGAGTTCAATTTCAGTCAAGGGCAAGTGCCTTGGTTGTAGGCTCCTCCTCCCTGGCCCAGGCCCTGGTCTGTGCTTATTCAAGAGGCAACAAATCACTGTGTCTCTCACATTGATATTTCTCTCTATCTTTCCCTCTCTCTTCTATTCTCCCTAAAAATCAATAAGAAAATATCTTTGAATGAGGAGGAAAAAGAAAAAGAAAGAAAGAAAGAAAGGAAGAAAGAAAGAAAGAAAGAAGAAAGAAAGAAAAAGAAGGAAGGAAAGAAAGAGCTGAAACCGGTTTGGCTCAGTGGATAGAGCGTCGGACTATGGACTGAAAGGTCCCGGGTTCGATTCCGGTCAGGGGCATGTACCTTGGCTGCGAGCACATCCCCAGTTGGAGGTGTGCAAGAGGCAGCTGATCGATGTTTCTCTCCCATCGATGTTTCTGACTTTCTATCCCTCTCCCTTCCGCTCTGTGAAAAATCAATAAAATATATTTAAAAAAACAAAAAACAAAAAAACCCCCAATAAAATATATTAAAAAAAAAAAAGAAAGGAAGGAAGGAAGGAAGGAAGAAATTGTTCGAAGAGCCTTGGCTAGTGTGCTCATTTGGCTGAACTGAAGGGTTGCTGATTCCATTCCCAGTCAGGGCACATGTCCCCAGTTATGGATTAGATCCCAGGTTGGGATCTGTGTGGGAGGCAACCAATCCATGTTTTTCTCTCTCACTGATGCTTCTCTCCCTTTCCCTTCCTCTCTCTCTCTCTAATCAGTAAAAACATTAAAAAAAAAGAAATTGCTGGCAGACATTATCATGACAATAAAGAAAATTATGCTAAAATGTACAAAGTACTATAACAAGGAAATATTTGTAATTAGATTAGTTGTTTCTCACCAATTCTGTTTTAATCAGGTTGTGCTACTAGCTAGTTCTCTTCAGTTTCCTGACCTATAACATGCTAATTCTCAATGTTATAGTGAACACAAAATATAATGATGTTCACCATTGTTTTGTGATCTCTTTGATACAGTATGAATGTGAGATTACAATCTTGCTATCAACTTACCTCTCAGCCATCTCTATATTTTAAATCACATGTTAAATTATCTTCATTATTCATTGACCCTCTTCTAATTTAATTTGTAAAAGTGAAAGCACTCATTCAGCAAACGTTCAGGGGGCCCTCAGGGACCCTGAGCTGGGCCTGGGACTTCTGAGAAGAATCAGGTATGAACCAAAGAGCTTACAATGCAGAGGTAGGCAGGCTGAGCAAATGACTCAAACAGGCTGACACGGCCCTAACGAGAGCTCTGAGAAAGAAGCCATACTTCTTACTGGAATGGGCATTTGAAACCAGTTCCAGATGGATGATGCGCTTCTATTAACATCTATGAAGTCCTTAAGTCACTTTATTACCTATTGTTTCTCAGTCGTCAAACCTGAAGCTCCCCAGAGTTGAGAGATGCTTTCTTTTATTTGACTGGGAGGCTCTGATGCCTGGATTCCTAAATCCTTCTTCATCTGGGACCATCCACCATGGAAACTGCCTACATGTCTGTGAGCTTCCAGGAGTCGGAAGTCTTAGTGCGTCTCTCACTGCAGCTGAGCAGAGAAAAGCTCCGTTTGGAATAATCAGTCAGTGAATGATGTAATGATGTATGGTTAAGACAGTGGAAACTGCATAAAACTAGGGAATTTTAATGAGTTTGCAAGTATGAATTAGATTACATGACCACCAATACTGTGATCTCAGACATATAATCAAATACTTCTATGTGTCTGAAACCTCAGTTTCCACATCAGAAATGGTGATAGTTATAGTACCTACCTCATAGGGTTGTGGTAAGGTTTAAGTGAGCTTATTCAGGTAGAATTCTTAGAGTCTGTGAATATAACCAGTGATAGCTATTGTTGTTGCTGTTGCTATTAACTCCTAAGGTGATGTTGGGCATTTTGTTGAAGAGGTCAGGAAAGGAAGGTGGCAATTCCTAGGGTGCACTCTGATTTTTCCTCCTCTTCTCTGCATGTGCATCCAGGAGGGAGATTTTCTTTTCAACAGGATTTGGGAAATACTCACCCTCTGATGTTTATTCTGTTCCACTCTGAAGGCCACCGAAGACGGTTTAACTAAAAGATAGTGAGAAATCAATTAAAAATATATATATAATGTTTCAGAGAGGAAGGGAGAGAGATAGAAACATCAGTGATTACAGAGAATCATGAATTAGCTATCTCCTACACACCCCACATCAGGGGTCAAGCCCACAACCTGGGCATGTGCTGTGACCAGGAATCGAACTGTGACCTCCTCTTTCATAGGTCGATGCTCAATTGCTGAGCCACACCGGCTGGGTGAGACATCAGTTTTGGTTGGTAATTCTTTCAAAATCTGGAGATTCTTATTAGGGACACAGAATTCTGAATCAGAGAGTAATCCGAGGACAGACCAGCGATGATTGGAAAATGTTTTCTGAGGTTTCATTAGGCTTATGCTTTTATTGGGAGCATCAGCTAATTTTCTTTTTCTTTTATTTTAAATATATTTTATTGACTTTTTACAGAGAGGAAGGGACAGGGAGAGAGTATCAGAAACATCAATGAGAGAGAAACATCAATCAGCTGCCTCCTGCGCTTACCCCACTGGGGATGTGCCCGCAACCAAGGTACATGCCCTTGACCCGAATTGAACCTGGGACTTTTGAGTCCACAGGACAACACTCTATCCACTGAGCCAAACTGGTCAGGGCTAATTTTCTTACAATGTTTGAAAATACACAAAACCCCATCTGTACTTCATCCTCTGTTCAATATATATATATTTAAATTGGCCTATCCCTGGCTGGGTAGCTCAGTTGGTTGGAGTATCGTCTTGTACACCAAAAGGTTTCAGGTTTGATCCTTATTGGGGTGTAAACGGGAGGCAACTGATTGATGTTCGTCTCTTACACTGATGTTTCTATCTCTGTTTCTGTCTCCCTCCCTTCCTCTCTCTAAAATCAATGAATATCCTTGGGTGAGGATTTAAAAAATAAAATTGCCCCAAAAAGCAAAACATAAAAAATTGGCCTTTTGTGACAAAAATATGGTAAAGGTCATGTAACTGCAAAGAAACTCCACTCGGTAACCTGGCCTTCTCCTGTCTTCTGTGTTCACACTGGCCTCGTCCAGTCCGATGGCACCAGGACCGCCTGGCCTCCTCCTTTCTTATCCTTCCCCCTTTGCACATGGGGACTGTGCCCTCCTCCCCTGGTCACTAGATTCTGATCAGCATCACACAGTCTTAGGAACAAAGACTCAGGTCTGTTCACCACAGAAACAGAGTTTCAGGCAAATTAGAGATAACGTCGTGACTTCAGCTATGTTTCAACCTCAGAGCCATGGAACCAGGGACCCTACCAACCAGACTTTCATGAAACCTGGCGGATGATGCCATGGCTGACATGGAACCTGAAACAACAAGGAACTGCTTTCTAGCCTGGCCCACAAGTCAACCCCTGAACCACCATGAGTAATAATTTTCCACTTGTCCCCATGAGGTCATTGAGCACTGCTCACCTGTCAGACCTTCCTCCTTTTATGTGATGACAACTCTTCTGAATGAGTTATTTTTTATTCTTTCATATTTTTTGTATACTTACTTATTCATGTTCTATAAATATGCAATTATTTTATTTTTTCCATCACCAATTATGCCCCTCTATTATTGTTTAATCCTCACCTGAGGATATATGTTTATTGATTTTAGAGAGAGAGGAAGAGAGAAAGAGGGAAACATGGATGTGAGAAACATCGATCAGTTGTATCCCGCACACACCCGGATTGGGGATGGAACCTGAAACCTTTTTGGTGTACGGGAGGATGCTCCAACCAACTGAGCCACCCAGCCAGGGCTACTTATTTATTTTTATTTTGAGAGAATGTTCATTAAAGCTGGGGACAGTGAAACAAGGAAGGGCTTAGGATAGAAGAAGCAACAGGAGAGAGCCTAGGCGGGGCTGCTCCGGCTCATTGGAAAGTCATAGAAAAGGGGCCTCAGACAGAGGTTCAGGGGGTGAGACTGAATGAGCTGCCGCTGCCCGTACTCCCTGGTGCAACTCTCCTGGGTCCCTTAGTTTAGAAGATGCACACCTGGCGGAGGGTGGAGGAGGGGGGAGGAGAAGGGGTGGGTGTGCTCTGGAGAGAGAACAGCTTAAAATATACACTGAGTGGCCAGATTATTATGATCTCTGAACCAATAATAATCTGGCCACTCAGTGTATTAAATCTGTTATATATACACCAGAGCCCCAGTGCACAAATTTTATGCACTGGGGGGGGGGATCCCTCAGCTTGTTCAGCCTGTGCCCTCTGGCAGTCTGGGAGCCCTGCCATCAATCCATCGCCTGCAGAGGGAGGCCCCTCCCAGCAGCCACAGCACTGCCGGTTGGTGGCCTGGGCCTCCCTCTTTGGGATGATGGGGATCACCCATTGATCACCCAGTGGCTAGTGGCCTTGGCCTCCCTCTGCAGGGCATCATGGGGGATGGTGGGGCCTGACCAATTGCACCGCACAGGCCTTGGCTGGCCTGGAGCCAGTGAGTGTCGTGGCTGGTCATCCGGTGGGTCCTTCTGCTGTCCCTACATGGAGTTGCATATTACGCTTTTATTATTTTAGACTATTATAGATTTGGGGAGTGTTGCTGGGTGGAAGTGAGCAAAGGTGGAGAAATGGGCGACCTCTGTAATAGTGTCAACAATAAATACACTGTACATATAATTATTTTACACGTTTAAGAGGTTATGTGAACCTGACCAGTGTGGCTCAGTGGTTGAGCATCCACCTATGAACCGTGAGGCCACAGGTGGATTCCCTTCAGGGCCCAAGCCCAGGTCCCGCCCCCCCCCCCCCGGATTCTGGTGGGGGGCCATTCAGGAGGCAGCAGATGGAGATTTCTCTCTCACCACCCCCCCCCTCTCTCATAATAAGCATGAATTTATGTGAACAGCCCCTGACTGAAAAACACTGTTTTGCATCTTGCTTGTCCCGGGTAACCCCTTGAGAGGCAGTCTGACCTACACCCAGGTCCAGTTCAGGCACCTCCACGCCCTCCGCCCGCACCTCGCTGCCTCGGGGTCCACTCTTCATCAGAGTCCTCGGGGTCCTCCGCGGGGGGCTTGGCGGTCCTCCTGCGGTGACTCATGAAAGCGGGTCGAGGGGCCCTGAGACCTGGAAGGAAAGAAAGTCCGTCCTGCGAGCGAAGAGCTGGAGGGGGAACGACCACCAGAGCCGACGCTGGCCAGGCTGGGACGGAGGTGGGGCCGGGCACCGGGAGACCCGCCGGGGCAGCGCCAGCCCTCACCCCCCAAGGAGCACAGTGCCCGGCGGGTGTCCTGACGGACTGCAGGGGGAGCCCCCCGCCCCTCCACCCCCGTCACCGATGCTGAGCAGCGCCTCGTAGTTGTTCTTCACGTTGCGGTGCCGGGCTCTCTCCCAGGCGCCCATCTGCGCCCACTCCTCCCGGGAGAAGTAGACGGACACGTCCCTGAAGTCGTCCGGGGTCTGGAGGAGAGAACGCCCGTCAGCCACGGCGCCGGTGAGAACGGGAAGGGGGGGCTCTTCGCACCCCCTCCCGACCTCCCCGGGGATCGCCCCTCTCCACCTTCCTGTCCCCACCCCCTCCTCACCTCACCTCCCTCACCCCCTGTCCCCACCCCTGTCCCCCCTTCATGACCCGCCCCCTATTTCTACCCCCCTGTCTCCACCTCCCCGCGGACCCGCTCACCGTGGGCCTGCACCCCGCTCTTTCCTCCTCCTCGGGGCTCTCGGGGCGCTCCTGCGGGCTCCTGTCGGGGTCCATGGTGTTGCCACCTGAGCCCCCAGCCCACGGCCTCGGTGCCTGTGGAAGGAGGAGGTGCTGAGGGGAGCCCAGCCCTGGCCTGGCAGGGAGTCCCCCCAGGACAGAGCGGGACCTGGGACCGGGGACCGGGGCAGGTGAGACCCACCGAGGGGTGGACTCCTTCCCGCAGCAGCTGGGGGGGTCTGAGGGGCACTGACGGGCGTGGTGGGGGGGTCAGAGGGGCGGTTGGGGGTCTGAGGGGAGGTGGGGGGTCTGAAGGGCAGTGGGGGCTCAGAGGGGCGATGGGGGGTCTGGGGGGCGGTGGGGGGTCTGGGGGGAGGTGGGGGGTCTGGAGGGCGGTCGGGGGTCTGAGGGGAGGTGGTGGGTCTGAGGGGCGGTGGGGGGTCTGGGGGGCGGTGGGGGGTCTGAGGGGAGGTGGGGGGTCTGAGGGGCGGTGGGGGGTCTGGGGGGCGGTGGGGGGTCTGAGGGGAGGTGGGGGGGTCTGAGGGGCGGTGGGGGGTCTGAGGGGCGGTGGGGGGTCTGAGGGGCGGTGGGGGGTCTGGGGGGCAGTGGGGGGTCTGAGGGGAGGTGGGGGGTCTGAGGGGCGGTGGGGGGTCTGAGGGGAGGTCGGGGGTCTGGGGGGCGGTGGGGGGTCTGAGGGGAGGTGGGGGGTCTGAGGGGCGGTGGGGGGTCTGAGGGGAGGTGGGGGGTCTGAGGGGAGGTGGTGGGTCTGAGGGGAGGTGGGGGGTCTGGGGGGCGGTGGGGGGTCTGAGGGGCGGTGGGGGGTCTGAGGGGAGGTGGAGGGTCTGAGGGGAGGTGGGGGGTCTGAGGGGCGGTCGGGGGTCAGGAGGGAGGTGGGGGGTCTGGAGGGAGGTGGGGGGTCTGAGGGGAGGTCGGGGGGTCGGAGGGGCGGCGGGGGGTTGGAGGGGCCTGGGGTGGCGGCAGGAGGCGCCCTGACGGCTGGGGGGGGGGGGTGCTGAGCGGGGACAGAACCGGGTTCGGGAATTGACCCGCCGTTCGGGAGCCATAGACGCCGGAGGAGCCGCCATCTTAAGGGGCAGGGACGTCGCCGGCTGAGGAGCCGGCCCCTTGGGACGGGACCCGGTCTGTCTGGCCGGAAACCTGGGTGCCCGGCGGGAGGGTTTGGGCTCTGTGAGGAGATGGGGGGTCTCTCAGGAACCCGCTCCAGGTTTGGAACGTTGAGTTCCCGGGCCCGGGGTTCGGGTCTCGGAGTTGGGGGATGTGGTCTTTCCGGGGCGCTGTGTTTAGGGATCCCGGGCTCAGGGCAGTGGGGGTTTTCGGGGAGAGTTGGGGTCGAAGCTTTGGGGGATTCAGAGTTTATCTGGGCGCGGAGGCTTGGGGTTCTCCTCACAGGACCGGGAGCCTAGGGAGAGGGCACCCGGGTCTGAGGCTGGAGTTTGAAGGCCGGAGGCAAAGGGTTCACACGCTAGGCCCCGTTTTCCTGTCAGTCTCCGGGCGCGCTGCCCACCTGGCGAGGCCCCCGCCGAGCCCCGCTCCCGCCCGCCCGCTCCCGCCCTCAGGAGCCGGGAAGTGTGCCGCGTGAGGTGAGAGCGGTGAGCTGCAAGCCGTGAGGTGTGAGGTGTGAGCTGTGAGGCGTGAGGCGTGGGGAGGGGGTGGAGCTTTCCGCCTCCTGAGCGCGGCAACGCCAGCCGCCAATCAGTGCTGCGGTCACTGGGCCCTGCCCGCCAATGGGAGGTCCGAAACGCGGAAAGGGCGTGGCGTAGGGTGGAGCCTTCCTGTCAGTCACGGGCAGAAAGAGCCCGCCCCTCCCCCGCGGTGACTGGCTGCCCTGGGTCCTGCGAGTGTCCGTCAAGAAGCCTTCAGCCAGGGCGCGGCTGGGCGGTGTCCAGGGCTGGGTTTCCTGCGGAGGGACCCCAGGAGCGGACTCCCAGCTCGGACAGGTCTGGGGGGTGATGGCTTTCCTGCCGCCTAACTGGGTCTCTTTCCCCCAGGTGGTATTTAGGTCCCGGACTTCCTTCCAGTCCCATTTGTGCGCTTCCTTTGCGGGACCAGCGCAGCCACGTGGTAGGCGGGGAATTGCATTCTGGGGGAGACAACGATTCCCACAAGCCGGTTCGCCCCAGCGGGTCCAAGACTCAACCATAACAAAGGAAACAGGAAGGAAATAGGAAAGCCAGGGGGAGAACTTTAAATCCCGATGAAGTGACCGGATGAGTAATAGGTGTTAACATAAACAAACAAACATTGAAACCTATAAAGAATTCTTGTGAGTTTATTTGAGCCAAACTGTGTGCATATGCCGGGAAGCAGAACCTCAGCGAACTGAGATAATGCTCCTGAGAATGGTGGGTTACATTTGTAGTTATTCCTCGCAGTCAAAGGAGGGACATAGGTGGGTTATGTGAAATCAATTGGTGATGGATTAAGGAGGTGGGATAAAGCAAAGTGGGAGTGAACCCCTGAGATTGGATAAAAAGTAAAATGATGGATATATATTTAGGTGGGTGCAGGAACAATTTACTTGATAATTAAGGAATTTGTGCTCTCTGTCCTGGCACCCATCACATTGTTGTGGGGCGACTTCTGCCACGGGTTGCAAATGACCACGGAGGCGATTAAGTTGGTAATAAGCAGGCAAAGATTTATTGAAAACTGGCCAGGAGGGTCAGAGACCTAACACTCAACAGCCCCGGGTGCAGGCCGTCCTTTTAAAGGGTCTGAACCATGAATGTGATTGCCCTGCATTTGGCGAACAGCCTCCAAGGCCACATCTGGGGAAGGGGTGCCAATAGACTATGAATGACCTTATTGCTCATTCTTTTATCTTCTAACTATGTTTTCTGCTAGACGTGGTAAAGTGGTCCTATCTTTGTAAAAACAGGTGGTTTAGCCTCATAATTGGCACTGAGGTTACTCCTCTGGTTCTAGTCTTCAAAGGGTTTCTTCTGCAGCTCTCAAGGTCACAAGCGTGAAACTAAAGCAATAATTCTTTGGTTTTAAGCAAGCAGGCCAAAGTTTCAAACAGCAGTTTTTTTTTTTTTTTATTGATTTTTTACAGAGCGGAAGGGAGAGGGATAGAAAGTCAGAAAGATCGATGAGAAAGAGACATCGATCAGCTGCCTCTTGCACGCCCCCTACTGGGGATGTGCCCGCAGCCAAGGTACATGCCCTTGCCGGAATCGAACCTGGGACCTGATTCAGTCCACAGTCTGACGCTCTATCCACTGAGCCAAACCGGTCTCGGCTCAAACAGCAGTTTTACTCTAGTAAATGTTCTTATGACCTTATTTCACACAGGTGGTTGTGCCCCAGGGGCTCTAGAAACAGGGAAGTTACAAGTTACCCAGACACCTCACAGGTATGTTTTCTTAGGGGCAAAAAGGCAAATTGCTCAGTAAATATCTACGTTTGAGACCTAACCAGTTTGGCTCAGTGGATAGAGCCTCAGCCTGTGGACTGAAGGGTCCTGGGTTTGATTCCGGTCAAGGGCATGTATCTTGGATGCAGGCACATCCCCAGTGGGGGTTGTGCAGGAGGCAGCTGATCAATGTTTCTCTCTCATTGATGTTTCTGACTTTCTATCACTCTCCCTTCCTCTCTGTAAAAAAATCAATAAAATATATTGAAAAAAAAAGATCTAAGTTGATATTTGTCAGGGAAAATATATGGCCTAGGACACAACTACCCACTATAACCTGTCTGTAGTTAAATATTAAATATTCAAACCATCTTTTGTGGTTATTTTAGGTCTCTGAGTTTGCAAGACTGCCATGCAAGCCTCCCCTGAGCTTGTCTCCGTCCAAGACACAAGAGCTCTTTGGACATTCATGTACACAACAGTGTGTTGGAAAGTAATCTCAAACATACTGTATACTAGGGTCCCTGTACACAAAATTTGTGCGCTGGGGGTGGGTAGTCCCTCAACCCAACCTGTCTCCTTTCACATACTGGGAGCCCTCAGGGGACGTCCAACTGATGGCTCACCCCCAGCCTGCCCAAGGCCATCACCCTGCTCAGCTCAGCCCTGGCTGCCTGCGACCACCGGCCCTGGGACCTGAGCGCTCGCCATCACTACTGCTCACAGTGCCCGGAGGCTGGGCGCTCCCTGCTGCCACCACCGCTTCTCCTCATAGCGCCTGGGGGCTGGGTGCTCGCCATCATTACCACTGTGTCATCTCCACCCTGGAGGCCCAGCACTGGTGCCACTTGGCCTCACCCCCAATCCTGATTGGCTGGTAGCATAGCCAATCAGGAGCCAAGGTACAGTCAAATTTGCATGTTTCTCTTTTATTATATTGTATATAGTTATTATTTGAATAATAAAGCATAGTAAAGCAGTTACCTGTTTGAGGTCTGACACATTTGTATTATACATACGTTTTTATTTTCGTTAATGATAATTTCCCTACAAAGTTACCTTTCTAAGTTTAATTGATTGAGGATATTTAAAACTTCATAAGTGTGAGTATTTTACTTGGGAAATGTTTTGAAATTTGGTACATATCACTGTGTATCCCCCTCAATTAACTTTTGGGGGTGATGTGTTATGAAAAAAGCAGAATGTTTGCTAAATTACTGGCCCCCTTGTAGAGACATAGCCATGGTTTTACCTTCACTCTCTGTAACAAACCAATATGCAGAAGGTGGAACTGGACTTGTACTCATGCAACACCCCCTATGTGCTGTGGTGATGGAAAGCAGCCTGATGCGGAAAGCAACCTTAGAACAACAATATAAAGCTTCTTGTGTGACTGACTGTGGCATGTAATGTGCCCAGTTAGGGCTTCATTCTCTTTGTAATAAGCAGGTCATCGAAACAGCAACACACAGCCAGCCCAGCCAGCGAGACTCAATGATTGAGTATTGACCTATGAGCCAAGAAGTTCCATTTTGATTCCTGGTAAGGGCTCACACAGTACCTGATTGATGTTTTCTCTCTCACATCAATGTTTCTGTTTCTCTCCCTCTTCCTCTGTGCCTGAGATCAATAACAACCAATGTAAACTAAAACTGCCAACTGTGGCATCTCCTCCTATTCTCCCTCCAAAAAGTGTCAGATTTTACTGCAACCATTCATAACTTTTCTTCCTCAGTCATCGTGAGATTTTAGGCTCATGAATGTTCACACCACCCCACTTGAAAACTTGTGTGAACACACATATACACACAAACAACTGAGCATCCCACCCTGTATAATTTTCTAGTTCCTTGCAAAGGAAGTGAGATTCCTCAAGAGATTCCTTGTGGTTATACTGAGACACACCGTTCTTCCCCCATAGAGAAATGAATGTAACAGAATGGAAGGTGTATTAAGAGACCCAACTGCAAAGATAAAATTTTTGTGATAAATCTGTTTCTTGAGGCCATTATGAAAAATGTGCATTTTGGCCGAGACCGGTTTGGCTCAGTGGATAGAGCGTCGGACTGCGGACTAAAGGGTCCTGGGTTCGATTCCGGCAAGGGCATGTACCTTGGCTGCGGGCACATCCCCAGTAGGGGGCGTGCAAGAGGCAGCTGATCGATGTCTCTCTCTCATCGATGTGTCTGACTTTCTATCCCTCTCCCTTCTGTTCTGTAAAAAATCATCCCTAAATTTTGTACGATGAGGAGGATATGTCCTTAGATCGTTTGTATCCACTTGGCTAGTGAAAGAACTGTTTTTTTGGACCCAGACGCACATTAGGTAGGTCCCAACTAAAGGGCAAGCAAGCAGTATGAATTTTTTCCTATTTGAGAGGCAGGATGGAGATTAGGGAGCCTTTCCTGTGGGACTGACCACTTTTCAGGAGCACGTCCTGCAGCTGAACATCAGCATGTGGAGCACCACTTCTCTTTCTGTCTACTTAGTTGTGTGGTCCCTTCTTACAGTGTCTGTGGAGGCAGGACCCAGGCGTTGTGGCTGGTTATGGCAGCCATGAATGTTCTAAGGTATGAGCCAGGAATGTGACCTGGCTGGTGTGGTCATTGGTTAGAGTCTGTGCCTGCATCCAGAAGGTTCCCTTGTGTTATTCCCAGTGCCAGCAATCATGGATGTCTCTTCCTGACATGGGTTTTTCTGTCTGTGTCTTGCGTACTTCATCTCTCCCTTCAACTCTCTCTGAAAGATCAAAGAATAAAATATCCTTGTGTGAGGGTTAACCACACACACACACTCACACACACAATGAGGGCCGGGGTGTAAATTTTACAATTTATAGAACTAAGACTCCAAGCAGTGTTGTTGAAAAGAAAATAGGCTGTCAATGTTATAGGCAGGCTCAGGTAAATTCCAGGGAGGAACCTAAAGCTTAGGAGTCCCCTCCGTACTAATTCCTGTGATTGCGCATGAGGAGGCGCAGATGATGAAATTTGCCATTTTGGGGTAACGGATTTTCAAGAGTTTTTCTTGTCTTTGGACTTACCAGAGAGCATGTTTGGATGAGCAAACTTTCAAGAACCCAGTCAGGCAATTCCTGCGCCAAAGCGATCCTCTGATGTCCTCTTGTGGCCATCCCCGGAATAACACATTGTGGTTCTGTCCTCGGTGCTGAAATTTCATGTCCCAAAAAATCTCTCCAGAAAAAAATCAAAAAAGAAACCCAGGAAATCATGGAGGCTGTCCAGGTCGGCAACCATTCGTCGCTGCGTGGATGGAAATCTCGGGTGTGAATTTGTCACCTTTTTCTGCCCCAGCCCTGCGAAGGGAGGCCTTGGGGACTGCTGCACTGGCATTATGACCCGTTGTGTTCAGGATGTGAGCTCTTCACCTGGAGGCGGGATTCTTGAGGCAGTCAGTCCCCAGGAGGCCACCATTCTTGAGCAGCCCGTTCGTCCATGGAGTCGCGGGGAAATCACGAGAACATGTTGTTCCTGAGATCCTCAGCAGGGGGTGGCCATTCTTGAAGCATCCAGTCACCTGGAGGCCACTATGATTGAGGCAGCCAGTTCCTTGGAGGTGCCCATGATCAAAACAGCCATCTATCGAGCTGGAGGCCACCATACTGGAGGAAGTTAGTTATTTCGTACTGAGGTGGCAAGGCTGTCCCTGATGAGGCTCTCTGTACTATGGAGACCACCACTGTAGGGGCAGCCAGTGGTGGGGCGGCTGTAATTTTTGAGGGTTTTGGTACATGCAGGCAATTTTTATCATGAGAATGTGTTAGTGCCTCGAGAAAAAGATTCTGCTGAATAGGTTGGTGTTGAAACAGAGTGTTTTTTTTTTATTTGAGTAAAAAGTTATTACTTCATAAAGGAAAAGAGAGGGAGAAAGAAATATGCATGTTGTGATAGAATCCATGATGAAGGAGAATTCCCAGAAGTCACTGTTGTGCACCCCTTCCCTCCCATCCCTGCCAGGGTGTGGGTGTGTGTCCCGGAGACTGTTGTATGTAAGTTCCCTGTCAGGTGACTGCCATCCTGACCAAGATCTAATTTTTTCCCCTTTTTAAATATACTGTAGGCTGTTGAGTTGTGTATCTTGTAAGTTGATGCTGTAACCAGTGAGCATGAGTGGGATATTGCTCCTATTGACTGTTAAAGATATAAAATTCAGCCAAAACTCTCTCATCGATGTTTCTGACTTTCTCTCCCTCTCCCTTCCTCTCTGTAAAAAAATCAATAAACCATAATTAAAAAATAAAGATGTAAAATTCAAACGATTCCCAGCTGCTCTGAGTGTAAATAAACATGTTCTCCTGCACCTGTTTGCAGCATGTGGCACCCATAGGTATTCCTGTTGAATTTCTCATGCGATAAAGTAGGATTGATGTTTGGTTTTCCATATCATAAATGTGAACGCGTCATCGTTGATTATTTTTCTGAATTCTATGAAGTTTAAAGTCCAAATTCACTACCTGTGTGTGAAATAAAGTGATGAAATAGAAGTGATCATTTTTGAAAGTTAAAGGTTTTCATGGTAGTTTTTTTCTTCCACTCCGTGTGTGAATATTATGCTACAAAATAATATTTTTTAAAAGAAACATCCATTCTGGTTGGAAATATGTTCCTTGGAATTGAATGATCGAGAAAAGCACCCTGCTGTTGCCAATTTCCTCCTAGGAACATCTGAGCCAGCCGTTGTGTCTCTGTCCGTGGTGCTGAGAGGACCCCAGTTGTAAAGCCCTTGCCCGTGTTCCCCAGCAGATGGCGCCAAGTCCTCGCCTAGGAGAAATGTTGGCGTATGGTTTTTTGATGGAGCAATTTCCGTGTGATCCGTGATGTCAGGTTGCTGACCGGGCACTGAAGCTAGAAGTGGCCCTTTGTAGCGGGTGTGTTAAAGGGGGGATCCTGTGAATGCCCCCCAACAAAAGGTGTGTTCGTATTTACTCATGTCCCCTGAGGCACGTGGTCACCCTGTCCATTCTTCTGTGTAGTTTAGCCTTCCCCCCACCCAACTGTCTTAGAACCGAGCCGAGCATCCCCAAATGTCACGAGCCGCCTGTGTGAAGGGTCCCTTCTTCAGTTTGAAATGAAATGGGATGATGTGTGAGAAAAGACATAGTCCGTGAGTTGTTGAGTAAATGCTGGCATTTATATGTGAAGGATGTGAAGCTGTTTCCCTGGAATGAGTGATGGCATTGGAAGGTAATCTCCATCACCCGTGTCAGGAGGCAGGCTAGCTTCCCTGGTCCCACCTACTGTGGCCCTGTGCGGTGCGGCGCCTCCCCCCTCCCCCCCAAGCATATGCATACCCAGGTTTTTCAGAACCTGCGGTGAGTACCTCTCCTGGGGTGGGTCGTGGATGTAAGGTTTGCACAACGAAATGCTCCCTCACATTGGAAATGCTGGCATAGCCCATCGCCACCCCCCCCCCCCCCCCAGGATGTGGTTTGAATCCCAGCATTGAGTGTTGAGTTGGACTCAGTCCCTGATGCGTGCACTGAGCAGTTTGTATTAGGAGAAAGCAGATGTGGTGTCTGTAGCATGGTGACTCGTGGATGTGTTTCCTGTCTATTGTTTGCAGGCAGGTTTCCCTGAATAAGTGAGGGAAGTGCTGCTTGTCAGCTTCCCCAACTGAAGAGACCTAAAGTTATCCCCCAAAATGGCCTTTAAACGTAAACCTTGAAATGCAAAGGAGTTGCTACATGATAGCCATGTTCTTGGGAATGTTTTCCCTGAGGACGATCCATTTGCATGTTTATGGGTGGCATTGTCCTTTTGCATCTGAGAGGACCTAGTTGTGGTGTCCTTTTCCTTTTGAAGCTCCGTTTCTGCGCCCCCCTGAGGGCACAGCCCCGGCCCCCTGTCGCGGATGAGAAGTTGCTGTGTTGTTTTGATCCTGTGAATGCTTGACGCTTAAGTCTCCTGCACCACCTAAGGCTATTCCCCCCCCACCCCCCACCCCAGAGGTTTCTGTGCCTTGCTTTCTGCCACCTCCCCCATGCCCATCTTATTCTTTGAGTTAAAATGTGTAAACTAAAGCTGTAAACTGCCCTTCTATAGATCTTATTGCCTGCATTCCTGGACATTCTTCTGTATGTGTGTCATTTTTGTTGTGTAATTGTAATCATTGTGGACAAGCTACATTTTAGCCTGAAATTATCGGGAGACATGTTCACTGAAGCAGTGTTGCTGCTGTCATTCCAGGGATTGCAAGATTTTTATCCTGCAGAGATGATGCCATGAGATTGTTAAGCCCGGGACGCCCGCCGCTCTCACAAAGGCACCAAGAGACGTTCTCATGCAAACAGCAAAGGGTTTATTCACCAAGCATGCTGGGGCTCACAACCTACCCTGAAGTCAGAGTAGAGGCTGAGAGCCCCGAGACAGTGCAGAGCCAGGGCTTAAATACCCTGAAACAATTAACAGAGTCATACAGATGTCGTCAGGGGGACTTGTTACTGTTTTACAGTTTGTTTTTCCCAAAACCGTGACATTTACATTAATCTCAGTTTCACAATCTCAGTTTCACATTCTTGGTCAAGCATCCTGTTCTCCTATCATTACCCCTGGGCGCTCCCACTCTGCAAGAGGGGGCAGGATGTAATTTACTGGTTAATGTTTCTGTAATCTTTGCTGCTAATCTACTTGCCTTACAGGGTGCACTTTACCGGCCACTACTTCCAATTCTGCTGCCTTACAAGATTGCCCTATCTATAATTTCCTTTTATTTTTAATTATTGGTATGTTTTTTCTCTGTTTTTTAGCTCATAGGTTTCTGTGGTCAACCCTATAGTCCCAGTCCCTTCGTAGTCCTTCAGTCGTATTGTGGCTTTTTCCTTTGGCAAAGTAGTTCCCTTGTTTGTGTGTGGCCCTGTTTGAATTCGAAGTCTTTAAGAAAAGAAGTCTTGCAATGGCAGACTTTTTTTGAAAAGGCAGTGAGTTAATGATATAGCAAGAATGTTGCTGAGGATACTGAGTGAGAGAGTGTGTGTGCTTGCTAGCCTTTGTGTGTTGTTTCTCAGTTTGAGTTCAGTAAAGTCTCATAAATTGTTCCCATGTTTAGGTTTCCTTTTGTTTTCTGTGAACATAAGCATTGTTCATTTATAAGGAAACATGAGGCAGTTTGCATGGTAGTGAAGTATGTTAGCAATCATCTCAGGTAGAAACTGCTGTTTGGGTTCTGTACTTGTTTGTTTGCTAGAACAATGAAGTTTTGTATTTCTGATTTTCTGAAGCTATGTATGATTGAATTGCTCCATTGATGATGATGGTTTGAGTATCCCATGATTGTGATCTCACTGGTCATCGTAGCATATTCTTCTAGGAACCAGGACAGAACAATTATCCTAAATTGTCCCAGTAGCTACAGATAACTGAGTTTCAGTTGACTCAGTGTTCCCTAATGAGAACATACCCTAAAGTGCCTCAGTAGCTACAGATATTGCATTCCTGTTGACTCATTGACCTCAGAATGTGGACAGCACAATTATTCTAAATTTCCAGGTGGCCTCAGATAATGTGTTTCTGTTGATTCTGTGATTCTTAGATACTTTAGGTAACTAACTTGCTCAGTTTGGATTCTTTAAAAGTGCTTTTCGTGAAACAGTTTTCTCATTGCAGACCCAAAGATGTAATGGATACCTTTGTGCTATTCTGGCAATATAAGGCAGATGTGACAACCTGTTCATAGCTTTGAGGTCTGGAGCGCTTTTGCTCCCTTGTCAGCCACTGGCTTTTATTAAATGACTCCATAATTAGACTTTTTGAGGCGTTCTTTCTAAAATGGTGGCACATCACAACAGAACATGTGTTCTTTGGAGTGGAATGATGAAGGAGAGCAAAGCAAACTCTTCGCATCCCACTGTTGTAAACTTGCTCCTGGAACCTTTGTGAGAGTCAATGTGTGTCTGTCTGTGCGTGGTGCTGAGAGGACTGCAGTTGTGCAACCCTTGGCCATTTCCCCCAGCAGGTGTCGCCAATTCCTCGCCGATGGAGGAGAAATGTTTTGTATAATTTTTTGCTGGCAAGACTTGCACGTCATCCATGATGTCAGGATACATAGTGGACAGTGAGGGCAGATGTGCCTGCCCCCTTGTTTCGGGTGTGTGAGTGTCTCTCCTGTGAGCGCCTCCACATGAGGTGGAGGCATGTGGTGACCCTGTGTAGGAACGGAGCTGAGCATCTCCAAATGTCACGAAGCTGTTGTGTTTTGGGTTCTTTTACATATATATTTTTCATTCGGAAATGCCAACGGATGTGTGAGGTGGGAGAGGCGTAGTTATAGTGTGTGATTCATTGAGAACATGATTGCATTCCCATGTGAATAATGTGAAGCTGTTTCCCTGGGCTGAGTGTTGGCATTGGGAGGTGATGTCTCTGAGCCATGTCTGGAGGCTAGCTTCCTTGGTCCGAGCCACTGTGGCTCCTGTGTCACCCCTCACACACACCCTCCCGCCCCAGGCTGCATCCCCATGTGTTTCAGGACCCGAGGCAAGTACCTCTCATGGTGTGGGTGGTGTATGTAAGGTTCGTACAATGATTTGGTCGTTCACATTGGACATGCTGGCATCCCCCATTGCTCCTCGGCCCCCCAGGATGTGGTTTGAATTCGAGGATTGAGAGCTGAGTTGGCCTCAGTCCCTGATGTGCGCGTTGAGCATTTTGTCTCAGGAGAAAGCAGATGTGGGGTCTGTAGTATGGTGACTCGAGGATGTGTTTCCTGTCTGTATTATTTGCAGGCATGTTTCCCTGAATAAGTGAGGGAAGTGCTGCTTTGGCACTTCCCCAACTGAAGAGACCTAAATTAATGGCCAAGGATGGCCTTTAAACGTAAACCTTGAAATGCAAAGGAGTTTCATTTCTTTTCTTGAGGATGAACCATTTGCATGTTTATCGGTGGCATTGTCCTTTTGCATCTGAGAGGACCTAGTTGTGAATTGTCCTTGTCCATTTGAAGCTTGGTTTCTGCGGCCCCCTGAGGGCACAGCCCCGGCCCCCTGTGGCAGAACAGAACTGGCTGTCGGAACAGAAATGCTATTGTGATCCTGTGAATGGTTGATTCTTAAGTGTCCCGGACCACCTAAGGTCATTTTTTCCTTTGTCGCCCACCCCAGATGTTTCTTTGGTTTGTTTTCTGCCACGTCCCCCACGCCCATCTCATCCTTTGAGTTAAAATGTATAAAATAACTTTGTAAACTTCCATTCTGTAGAGCTTATTGGCTGCATTCCTGGATATTCTTTTCTGTGCATCCTCTTTGTTGTGTATAGTAATCGTAGCGGACAAGGTACGTTTTAGCGTGGAGGTCTGAGGAGAGATGTCCATTGAAGCATTTTTGCTGCTGTGTCAGTCAGGGGATTGTATGATTTTTATCCTGAGGAAATTATGCCCTGAGATTGTCCTATCTATATGTTCCTTTATTTTCTAAGTTTTGTCTGTCTCTTCCCCCCCCCCCCCCTCTTTTTAGCTCGTAGGTTTTTGTGGTCGTCCCTGCAGTTTCAGTCCTTTTGCGGTCCTTCCGAATGGGGAAGTTAGATTGTCAAGTCGTGTTCTGTTTGTTTCCTTCGGCGAAGCGGGTCCCTTGTTTGTGTGTGGCCCTGTTTGATTTTGGAGTCGTTAGGAAAAGAGGTATTGCCATGGCAGACTGTTTTGAAAAGGCAGCGAGTTAATGAAAGGCTCCTAAGAATGTTGCTGAGGATACTGAGTGAGAGAGTGTGTGGTAGCCTTTGTGTATTGTTTGTCAGTTTGACTTTAGTCTCCTAAGTTGTTTCTGTTAAGCCCGGGACGCCTGCCGCTCTCACAAAGGCACCAAGAGACGTTCTCATGCAAACAGCAAAGGGTTTATTCACCAAGCATGCTGGGGCTCACAACCTACCCTGAAGTCAGAGTAGAGGCTGAGAGCCCCGAGACAGTGCAGAGCCAGTGCTTAAATACCCTGAAACAATTAACAGAGTCATACAGATGTCGTCAGGGGGACTTGTTACAGTTTTACAGTTTGTTTTTCCCGAAACTGTTGACATGTACATCATGTACATTAATCTCAGTTTTACAATCTCAGTTTCACATTCTTGGTCAAACATCCTGTTTTCCTGTTCTCTTATCATTATCCCTGGGCTCTCCCACTCTGCAAGAGGGGTAGGATGTAATGTACTGGGTAATGTCTCTGTAATCTTTACTACTAATCTAGTTGCCTTACAGGGTGCACTTTACCGGCCACTGCTTCCAATTCTGCTTCCTTACAGTTTCCATGTTTATGTTTGCAGTTGATTTCCTTGAGCACAAGCATTGGTCATTTGGAAGGAAGCATGAGGCAGTTTGCATGCTATTTGTAGAGAACAAGGGCAGCATGGCACTGCACAGCAGTTTGGAGTTCTTGGCAGGATTTTGAAGGAGAAAATGCTTTGAGTCTTTTGTCATAGATGCTAATGTGCATGCAGGGAAGGAAGAGGCACAGGTTTCTTGTTCGCAAAATGAGGTTATTGCTGGTAGAAGGTATGTGTTTGGGATGTGTTTGTGGCATGACTGTGAGTTCGTCATGGTCATTGCTGTACTTCACGTCCCTCTGATGTTTTTTTTTCTAGCGCCCCCCCCCCCCGTCTTTCTTTACTGTCCATGTTCCTTGTGGAGGTACTTGACGTGTTTCCTTCGCTTTGTTGTGTTTTCTTGATTCCTTTTTGTATTTTGAGCAGGATTGTATATGACCATGTGCTTGAGGAGCACCCGTGATTGTCAGTGAACATGTGAAGTGAGCAGTGAGGCAGATGTAAGTCTAAGGTAAGGGATAGCATGCAAGCGGTGTGTTGTGGTGTTGAGAGCTGAGGTGAGCCATGGGTCCCAGTGAGGGGGCTATGAAGTGAGCCTGTAGCGGGAGCAGGTCCAGCCATCTGTGAGTGATCAGACAGTGAGATATTTTGTGCAAGGTTTTAATTTTTCAATGTGTGTGCTGTGTGCTTTCCATTGGAAGTAGTTAGGTGTTGTGTATTGTGGTGTGTATTCTGGCCATCTGAAGCATTTGCTGATGATGTCCAGGATACACCTTGGCTTTCCAGATGTAATGTTTCTGACTGCATTTTCTACGCTAAATGTATTTTGTTGTTGGTAAAGGTAATGAGTCCCATAAGTGTGTTGGTTGTGCTTGTATTGTGCAACCATTGTATTTTTCAGCTGACCATGAGGCAGTTGCTTGCAAAGGAGAAGCAGAAAGGGATAATTTTGGCAGAGGAGAGTTTATCTATTGTTGGAAAGAAGTCTCTGTGTGGAAGGTGTTATTGATATGCAAGGGCTGTGGTTCCCTAGGGCATTATTGAAAGGGAGGTGGGGTTGGGCCATTGAGAGGAAAGGCGGGTGTAGGTTGGTAAAGGCCTGCAGGTATGCAAAGGGGGCTTGGAATTTTGGAAAGGCCTGGGGTGCCTGGTGGTGTGGGTGTGGCAGTTGTTGCAATTAGCATGATAGTAGGCAGTTTGAAATGGGAGGAAGGGCAAAGGTTTGTTTGTGCTCTTGTAGCTGGGTGGCATCTCGTTCCTTGTTTCTTTCCCTGGATGTGTCAGGGCACAGTCTCCAGTCCGCATTCGGTTGTGTAGTTTGTCCAGACAGAGCCTGTCCAATGCCGTGAGGCATGTGTAAGGAACTGGAAGGTTGAGTCTTGTGGCCCAAGGACAGGGCTGTGCTTTGTGGTTTCCAGGTGCTGTGAAGGGCATCCTCCTGTCCACACTAGAGTGAGGTGACCTTGTTTGTCCTCGTTTGTTTGTGAAAAAGATTCCTTAATCCAGTCTAATTGTAATAGTCTTTGATAATCAGGCTGTGGAAAGTTTTTCAGCCTTATGTTATCTTATTTTTCCCCCTTCCTCCTTTCCTCCCTCCCTTTCCCCTCCCCTCTCCTTCCCTCCCCTTCCCCTTCCTCTTCCTTCCCTCCTTTTGTCCTTCCCCAGTCCTTGTCCATTGCAGCATTTTTGAGTGTGTCAGCTTTTTGAGGGAAGATCGAGCTTTCAGATTTCTGTGGTTGACTGCTTCTGGAAGTGTTTTCCCGTGGACAATGCTTGTAGTGGCCTTGTGCCAATTGCTGGTGATCCCGTTGGAAGGAAGGTGGGATGGGTCCGAGTGTCCTTGAGGCTATCTGCAAGTCCTGCCTTGAAATTTCCCGGAGTAGGCTGATTCCCAAAAAGGTATTTGCAGCTAATTTTGTCCCAGTTAATGACTTTCATCACAGCCTGGAGGGTAGCGGGGACTGGATGCTGGGATGGGGAAGTGTTGTAGAATTTATGGACTTATTTAAAAAAAAATGTTCCTCCCTTCCAAAGGAAAGGATGCAATAACCATGAATGTGTTTTGTTTTTATTTCTGCAGGACTTGTGAGAACCTTTGTGGTATTAGAGAAGAGCAAGGAGTGTGTACATGAGTGTTGTACTTGGAGATGGTTTTTAAAATGTGATCTGATGACTTACGTTGTGGTGAAGTGAGGGAGACAGTGTGAGAATTAAAGGCCCCCTGGCGAGTGGAGTTGCTGAAAGCATGTGTTTTGAGGTAGTATGGCTTTTGAGTTTAGAGTTTGGTACAGATTTGCTACGAGCAGTTGGTCATCGCTGCACCTTTTTTTATTTTTTATTTTTTATTTTAGTTTCGTTGTATTTCAAGAAGGGACATTTTTGCATGATGTTTGTGAAAGACGAAACCGCCGATGGGCCACAGAGACCAGGGTACCAGGTACAGACTTTATTGATGAGAAGACCATTCCCAAGGGAGAAAGAGCTCAGGTGCTGGGTGAAGGCACCTTTGAGGGTCAGGGATGGGGCCCAGCGGAGGGCGAGAAAGCACCCAGCCATACCCAGGGCAGAGAGAGAAGATGGACCCAGCCGGACCGCCTCCTGGACTCCCTCGGAGAACAGTCCTGGAGAAAAGGTGCCACGCGGTGCACTGAGACACCTTTTAAGGTCAGGAACAGGTTTGGCCCAGGGCGGAATTGAAAGGGTGGGACACAGGGCACTCTTGCATGTGCTTGATTGGCTTCTCAATGTCTCTGTGGCCCATGCCCAACAGGTGGGCTGAGTAGCTATCAGTTTGCAGCTACACTGAGTGAGCTATTTCCCCCTTCCTTTTGAGCGTTGTAGTGTCCCTGTCCCTGTGTCACAAAACTGCATTCATAGCAACCCCCCCCACCCCCCCCCGCCGGGTAATTATTTTCTAAAAATCCTCATTCAAACACCGTGGGCACTCTTTTCCCCGTTGACTTGTAGGAGTGTTGTAGGTTTTGGGACACGGGGTGGGAGGAAGGGTGTAGGGAGGCATGGAGGTAGGGGAGCAGATTAAGAAACTTTGATGTTAGGGATTGCTCAATTTTCATTTTTACCTGCATGGATGTATCTTGAGGCTTGTATTTCTTTGTTTTTTCTAATTCTTGTAGGTGTGAGTCCAGATGCGGATGACCCAGATCCTGTTTTCGAGTCTACCTGTGGTCCTAATGATATGGTGGGTGTGGTGCAGTGCAGATAAGCAGCTGTTCAGGGTAGCATCTGTTAATGTGATGTTCTGATAACAGAGTGTGTAATGTTTTGGGCGTGTTTCCCCCTCCTCCCATTCCTCCCAGAAGAATGGTGCCATGTATTTGAGGGAGCTGTGGTGGTCTCTTGGAGGTGTTTGTGGGCATGAACAGCCTTGTGTGGGGTCCTGTGTGTGCACGTGAGCCTCACCCTGGATACAGTACTGTACGTTTTGGTTTCGCACTGTGTCACATGAAGTCTGCCATTGTAATTTCTGTTGTTGCTTTTTTTCAGGCAAAGTCACTGAATCTTGAATTTGCTGTTTGCCCTTGTATTGGAGGTGTGTCTGTCAGTGCGGGTCTTGTTGGATATGTTCATCTATTCTAAAGGTATGGTCAAGAATGATGAGAGTTTAAAATGGATAAGAGTTTTGGAGAGTGTTATTATTTGCTAAGATGGCAGTGTAGTGCTGAGGAAGTGCTAGTTGTGTTGATATGTCTTCAAGTATTCTCCAGAATGAGTAAGAGAATGAGTGCCACGTGATCCGCTGATGAATTTTTGAGTGTATAGTTTTTGATTGGAGTGGAATATGCTGCTTGCAATGTGCTGTATTTCTCAGTTTATTCCCATGTTTCTTAACCCAGACATTGTGAATCCTTGCTCTTCTTTTGTTAGGGGAAAAGGAAGAAGTGAATTGTGTTTGTTGTAGTATGTTCCACACCAGGGATCTTAAAAAAAAGTCTTTATTGTTGAGATTATTACAGGAGTTTGTTTTTTTTCTCTCCCCATAGCTCCTGTCTACCCTATCCCCCACCCCACTCCATGCTACTGTCTTCATTCCTAGGTGTCAGATTTTCATCAGGGGTTTTGTCTAGTCCTTTTTTCAGAGTGTTTGTTTGTGTGTGTGCAGCTTGTTTCCTGTAATGTTGTATGAGATGTGGTAGGTATTTTCCTTTTTCAAAGAACAATTGTTATGTTATGTTTTCATCCCTTGTGCTGTGCCCTCGTTTTGTTTAGCTGTCACGTGATGGAGGAAGATGTTGTCCTTTTTGATATTTTCTGAATGTGGTGCAAGGTAAAAGTATATCATTCATGTATTGGGTGTGAATGTCGTGTGTAGGAAATGTTCCCCAATGTTGCTGCTGTGTGCCCATGTGTTAGCCATAGTTGTTATTTGTTGTCCTTCCTTCCCTGGTGCCTGAGAAGGCGCAGTAAGGTGTTGATGCATGGACCCTAAAGACCCCCAAATAACTGTGTTGTTGCTGTGAAATGCCCCCGAAATGATCAGATTGAATGTGTTATAATTGTAGAAAGTGTTTTCATGGCCTGTGTTATTTCCTGCTCCATGGTAGTGACTGCAGGGCTGAACATATGTATGAGGGTTTGTTTGAGTTGTTTTGTTAGTCATTGAGAGCAGTGTGTCACGCATAGAAATGTGGTCCATCCAGAGAAATGTGTTCCGTAGGTGATTGTTAGCAGTTGGTCACTTAGTAGAATGGAGAGGAAAATGAGCGCAATTGCATTTTGCCGATTTTTTTGTAGGAGCAGAGTTTCTTTTAAACGCTTTGATTTTGTGCTGTGGCCCTGGCGATGTAGGTAGGTAGAGCAATGGAGTTTGAGATGTTGAAGGAGCCATGAAGTCAGGTGTAGTTTATCAAAGGCCTCCCCCCCAGTTAGTAGGCATTTTTAGGATATTCCAAGGTAGGGGGATTGATTGTTTTTTCTCCCTGCATCATTTTTATTTGATGATTTTTTTTCCCTTATAGTGACCATGTGTTTATGAGAAGAGGTGTTGTAAAGTGGTTTCTTTGTCTTGCCTGATTGTTTTTGCGTTTCATGCTACTTTTTTTTTAAAAGATATATTTTATTGGCTCTTTTTACTGAGAGGAAGGGGTAGGTAGGGATAGAAAATCAAGAAACATGGATGAGCTGCCTTTTGCACCCCCCTACCCCCCAACTGTGATGTGCCAGTAACCAAGGCACATGGCCTTGATCCAAATGGAACCCGGGATTCCCGAGTCCACAGGCCTACAATGCTTTCCCCAGTGATGCCAACTGGTTTCATGCCTGTTAATGCAGGATTTACCTGGTGTGATTTTTTTTTTTGTTTTTTTGCTGGTGGCTGAAGCATTTATTTTAATAACAACAGAATATGTGAATTAAAATTTGATGTTTATGGCTTTTATTTGTGTGCTGGATACCATGGATGGTCATGCGTGTGGCTCCAGATGTCTGTATATTTTGTTGAATGTCTGTGTAGCCTATTTTTATGGAGGCAATGTAGCCCCCAATGTCCTTGTGATTTTATTTTTAAGAAGTCTATATTGGGTTAGTGATTTTTTCAGAAGTAGTTTGTGGTGTAGTGGGTGCTGTGTGGAGATAGGTGCGAATGTGTTCCTTCTTGTCCCTGAGTTATGGAATGAGGATGCATGTTCATGGCATTCTGTGTGCTGTCTCACATTATAAATGTGGTTGTTTTCCTTTAGCACTGGCAATTCCTCGTGCAAATGGACATCTTTGATGAGAAGGTATTGTCATAGATGGGTCCTGTTATGTGGATTTTGACTAAGGACTGTCTAGTAGGATTTCCAATCCTTGAAAAAGAATTTAATTTTAATTTTGGGGGGTCATTCATAAGTGAGCCAATCATCTGTGTTGATTTTATTATCTATGAGTGTTGTTTAGGAACATAATTCTTTGAGTGATAAGCTGTAGCCTCAATATAATTTAAGTGCCTTTCTGGTGATTCCTCTTTTTCTTTCCTTAGTTAATTGTTGTTTTGTGTTCCCACAGTTTCCTGTAATGTTTGAATTGTAGATCCAATTGGTTTGCTTCCCAGGTTCTTTTGTTGATGATGCTACTGGTGCAATCTGTCCTCCTCCTGGGCTTGGTAATTCAGTGTAGCTCCCTTCTTGAGCTAGTTGTGTTCTCTTGATGAAGGCCTGAGAGCTTGATCTGCACATCTGTGGTCTGCAGAGGTCAGCAGGCGTGGAGGGGAGTGTCCCAGTTCTGCTTTATTCTTATTGGAAGAAAGTAATTGTTTAAAATTTCCAATAGGCAGAAGAGGACCCTTTTGGTTCTTTGAAGTGCAGCACCCTGCACTTTGACCAATGCAAGGCACACTTTTCCTGTGTCCTCAGGGAATAATCAGATTCTCTGGTGTATTCAGGGTGTCATCTGGGTTTGGCTATATTGGTTGGCTGGAGACTAGGGGGAGGGGCTATCTCTCAGCAGAAAATGTGGAAGCGACTTGGATTTGACTCAGCACCAGACTGGCCATACCACCTCTGTTTGACCGCCCGCCCGTTTCTCTCCTCAGATTCCACAACGCCACCCGTTGTCCTGCACCTCAGCTACAGGTAATTGTCTTTACCTGAAAGGTCCTAGAAACTAGGTTCAATGGAGAAAGGTGCAGGCCCCATTGCGAGGAGGGACAGCGTCTCTGCGATCTTGGCTCTTTCCGATCTTGTCTCTTGCCGAAAGAAAGCGGAGTGCTGGCAATCCTTAGGGCTGCCAGTGACTTCACATCCCCAAGTCCACTACCTCCCACAATCCCGTGGACCCTTTTTTCACAGACAAACGCTTTGCCTATCCCCATGGACGCGGCTTGTTGCTGTATAGTTTCTCCCTGACCTTGTGAGTACAGAGGTGTGGCAGATTGTACTGCATCTATATATTTAATATATTTTATTGATTTTCTACAGAGAGGAAGGGAGAGGGATATGAAAGTTGCATGGAGTGGACCTCTGAAGAGCAGAGAGAAAATGCGTTTTGAGAGAGCCCATCGAAGGCCAAAACTTGTTGGGATATGGCATTTTAAGTTTGTATTTGCTGTCGTATGGTGAAACATTGCCTGTTCATAGGGAAAATGTAGTTTGCAAAGCTTTGCATACTCCATTGCATTGCATTGCATTGCATTGCATTTCTTGTTAAAATGGTCTCCATGTGTATAGAGAGTAAAAGCCAAGCAATACTTGGGCACATTCAATTATTTGACATATGCAAAAGTGTTCTCAAGGCAAGATGAAAATGCTGATATGACAGTCCCCATCACAAACTGAAGCTGTACCAGAAAGGTGCGTAGTGCAGAAAGTCTTAACACAGCGGGGTGGTTTAGGTGCTCGGTCTTGTTTCTGTCACTGCAGTCAATTCACGGTGGCTTTTTCGACGGCATCTGCGGCGTGTTTGTCTTTTTGTTTGAAGCGGTAGAGCACATTGTCCCTCTGTGAGTCTTGTTTTAGCAAGATAGGATGGAGGATGCACTTTGTAGAGCAGTTGAGCCCCATCGGAAGTGCTGTATAGTAGGAAGCTGCCCTTTATCATGTAATAGAAGGGGAAGCAGGACAGGAAGAGGTGAGAGAAGAATTGAGCAATGTTGCACACAGCACACACTGCCGTAGTGGTCAGGCAGCGTGCATGATGTTGTTTGTTGATAGTCTTTATGGCTTTAATGGAAGACGTAGGATGGGTTTCAGAGGCTAGAGGCTCCCTAACGGAATATGAGGTATAAGGGCAATAGCCCAATGCTACCGAGGGTGATGTAGCTCCGTCCATGCCGGTCCTGGCCTGTAGTTTGGCCAAGAGGTGGGTCACGTAGTTGTTGTGATGCAGGAACCGGCTGAAGCCCTGTCTCATGGCCGCAGACACGGTTAGGCCCGCGGTGCGTCCGCCGTGCTGCTCCCTGTGTGGTCATTTGCTGTCCTCAGAGTGTCCTTTACCCCATTGGTGATGGCCCGCCCTCGTGTGTCTCAAGTGTTCTGATGTTGCTCATGTGATGGATGCAATTAACATCCTTTTTTTTTTTTTTTTTTTAGGCGTCTGCTGTTGCTGCCGTGTGCGTCCTCCTCAGCGATGTCGCCGTTGTCGCGGGGGACCCGAGCCTTGCAGTTTTCGTCGTGTAGTTCCCTTGGCATCACGGAAGTCTGTTGGGAATGTATGTGAGCCCCAGCATCACGGACGTTGATGTTTCCTTGCGAAACCTGTGCTTGTGGCTGCCGTGAATGTGTGCGGCCATCCCCACGAATCCCTGGTACTTGTGTGTACTGGGTGTGGAACTTTGTTACTCAGTACGTGAGCATAGTGTTGTTTTTGAGGGCATAGCGTGCTTTGTGATGTCATAGATGTTTATACAATGTCCCATGTTCTTCGGTGGACCTCAAGCATGCCGGCCGGCGTTTTTCAAGAGAAGATGGAAAAGCATCGTGTGAGACTGCCGTCCCGGATCTCCGGACTCATGTTTTGGCAGCATTTGTTTGTCATTGTGCAGTTTTGTTTCTTTGTACGAGATATCGGTTTGTGTTGTTTGTGTAATGTTTGTAGAGCGTGTGCCTTTCGTCCTCGTACCGTGTCCATGTTATTGTTCCATGATGTGTAAATGTGATACCCGTGTAAGCCATGTGTCCCCAAGATGTTATTTAGCTTGTCACCTGCGTGCCAAGTGTCAGTGTTTGCCAGAGAGCAAACTGATAGTACATGTGGTGTTAATGTGGGCTTGCATGCTCCTGTTGTGTGTGTCTTCTCTTTTCCTTCCCTTGAATAGATATGTTCCTACTTTCTTGCCTGCCTGCCTGGCTGTCTGGCTGTTTGTAGAACAGCCTGGTTTCAGCTGCTATAGTAGTGTACTGTCCCATTTCCATTGTTGTGCTTGTACCACATGTGGCTGCTCCCATAGTGCCTGTCATGTTGCCCATTGTGCCTCCATTTCCCTGCAGTTAGTGAAATGCTTACTCCAACATATTGGGTAGCAGTCAGCCATGTATCTCGTTTCTATAGCGTTCCCACAAAGGCAGTGTTCAATATTTTTTTCTGATGCAGCATAGAGGACATTTTACAAGTGTGTGAAGTCAGTATTTGAAGGTGTTGTGTTTGTGTGTTGCAGCCAAGTTTCTGGACCCCTTTCCCTGGGAAAGAATGAAACGGTGCAAAGTGTGCCCTGCATGCAACGTCCCCTGACACAGCCTATCCCTGTTAGAAGTTCTCCGTTTGTCAGTCATTCATTGTCGATGTCTATTGTGTCGCACACATTGTCCCCTTGTTATTTCAAGCTGTTTGTGGTTTGTCCTTGTGCACTCATGTGTCACTGTTATTCCTGGTGTGACCCCACCCACACCCCGTCCTGTTTATCACAATTGAAGCAATGTAGGGAAGGTGAATGAAATCACCTCTTGATTTTCCCAAGGTGTCATGGCCAGTTTGTAGCCTATCATTGTGGGTGTGTATGCACGTACAGTCTTAGCCTCATGCAATGGTAGCAGTTTGCAGTGTAGTGAGATGTTAAACGGTGAGCAAATGAGTATCTGTTATTGCTCATGTTCTGCTGCTCTTTCAGGGTTTGCCCATTACCGGCAAGAGTAGCAAAGACCCCCACCCCCACCCCCCCTCTGTGTCCAGCTGCTGCTTCCTTATTGGTCTCAACCCCATGTCTTATTTTTTTTAAAAATATATTTTATAGATCTTTTTACATAGAGGAAGGGAAAGGTATAGAAAGTGGGAAACATGGATCAGCTGCCTCCTGCACACCCCGTACCAGGGATGTGCCCGCAGCCAAGGTACATGTGTTTGACTGGACTCGAACCTGGGGTGTTTCAGTGTGCTCTGCAGGCCAACGCTGTATCCACTGATCCAAAGCGGTTTTGGTTCAACCCCATGTCTTGTTAGCTGTAAGAATGAAGTAATGTGGGCTGTGAGAAGTGTACTATATGTGCCCATCTCCCCCCATCCCCAAGTGTTTCTGGAACCTCACTTTTAGTCAAATATGTAGCATAAGAGGTGGCTCGTTAGCACTTAATTTTATTTTTGTTCAATGAATCAATTATTGGAGTAGTGATGGCTGGTCTGTCAATGGATGGGGTACAATGAAAAGACACACACACACACAAACACACACCTTGTGCGTATTAGAACTTTGGTGTCTTACAGAAGTTCATTGGTGTGTGCTTTTCATTTCTGTGACACCTTGACGAAGTGGCATCCTTTTTGTGACACCATGTGCAGTAGGCTGTTCCCCCATCAGCTATTGCCATACACGGTGCACGTTGAGGGTCTGCTTGTTGTCGTGCATGTGTATCAAAGTATGTGAACAAGTGCACGTGTCATTTGTGAATGGCACACCATGCCTTCCTTATCTCAGTTTTCCCAGCTTCCCCCTGTCCCTCCCTGTATTTTGCAAGTCCTGGAAGTGTTCTTCTTGGTGCTCCACAACCCTCCCCCCCACCCTTCCGCCGTGCACAGTTGAGGTGAGCTGGGTGAGCTGCTGCAGATGCTGGTTAATGTAAGCCGAATCAGTGTACATTTTGCAGGAGAGATGTGTGGCCTCTGGGTTCAGTCTAGTCCGTGTTGTGCATGTGGAACGCAGGCATCACGTGCGCTTTGTTTTCCAGCATCCCCTCACTCTGGGTTGACCTATGAGCATGTCCCCTCACCTGCAGTACCATCGGTTGGAGTGTGCTCACTTGCTCAGATTCCATGAAAGGATGTCCCTGCTGGTTCCAGCTCATGGTCCAGGACATTTCCACAATTGTGCATTTGCAATGTGTTCCCCTAATCTGTGTCCATAACCCCCCTCACCCATGCTGGCACCATCGTTTTGTGGCTGAGTCATTTCCCACTTGATTTCTCACTTAACGTCTTTCCCATAGTATATCGATTGGCGGTGTGTTCCTGTTGTCATGCCTGGCTCACTCAATGTTTCCTTCATTTCACTCGACTAGTGGCAGTGTTTTTTTTTTTTTTTGTCCGCCCCACCGCAGCTTCTGTGCCATCCTACGTGTGGTATGTGTAGCATACTACTGTATCCTATGTTCCTGCGGCCTTCTTCACTCCAAGACTATCCCTCTGCCCCATTTCTCTATAGCTGAGATGAGTGGCAGTTATGCCCGGCTCCTGGCTGTGATGTGGCTGCATCTTCATGGGCTGCTTGTTGCCCTGCAGGTGCAGGGAAAGCTTGTGGCACTATGTGTGGCTATCTTTCTTTATAGCTTGACCATTTCCCCTGTCCTGAGCAACAAGTGCTTCCCCTGTCCTGGGAGTCTTTGAAGTCTGGTGTTTCAGTGTTTGTAGTCCCACAGGTATCCCCCCCTGGCCTGTAGTTGACTCAAATGGGCAGCTGCTGTTGCCGCACCTTGCAAAGCAGAATCAGCCTATAGTCTGGATGTGGATGTGCAGTACCAGATTGTAGTGGCATCTGGTCCATTAGCATTCTCTTCCCGTCATCCTGAGAATTGTCTACTAGTAGCATGTGTGGTGTCCTCAGCTACGCCCACATTCCTTGCAGTGTGAACAACCTGAAGTCCCTTAATGGCCGTTGTATGATATGTGGAGTGTCCTCAGTGTGTGTCTCTTTTTCCGACGTGCCCTTCCTCTGAGCTTCTTTTATGTAGCCCGGGAATCTGCGTGCCACGTTCCCATCCTTACCTGTTTCATGAGCATATGGACTTTGCAAGCATGCCAGACCAGAATCCATTTTGATGTGTGAAACTGGAACTCACACAACTTTCACAGTATTTTAAGCTGTGGGTGTATTTCGGTTAAGTGTTTTACTTTGTCTTTGAAGTGTATGTTGAGTGAGTACTGGAATGAGTGCAAAGCTTGAGGCAATCCTGTGTCCACCCGGCCCCTCCCCCCACCTTGAAATTTTTTTCTCATCCGTGTTTGACTCTGCCCAATCCATCGTTGCATGCTCACAAACGGTATTTTCTGTTTGACCTTGTAATCATTAACTACTGATTGCTGTGTCAAGGTGGTGCACATCCCTGATAGTCATGGTGTTTTCATGTTTCCTGTCTCCTTTCTACGGCTGCCCATTTTTTTTTTTTTTTGGCATACTCAATCACCTCAGGGTCCTGTGCTAAGAGCAGCATCACGGCCCCTTGTCGCATATCGTTTTCTTCCCCTCCTGTTCCCTCCCATGAGTGTTTCGTTGGGTGTGTACCGGCCCCTATTTTGACTGTCCTGTCAATGTCATGAGAGCACCCTTCGGGGTAGCATAACCTGGTTGTTCCTGACCTGTATCCTCATGGGCGCCTAGCAGCTGGTAGTTGCAGAAAGTGCCTGGGAAGGCTGTTTCACAGCAGGTGGACAACAAACTCGGCTCCCCAGCCAAGATGGCAGCTGCTGTCCAGCATGTGAATCCTGTCTCAGGTTTACCCTATCCCTCCCGTCCGCCATCCATGGATGTGTAGTTATGCAGCGCAAAGTTTGTGAGCATGTGTGAGTGTGAGTGTGTGTGCTTTTGTTCGTTTTGCCATTGTGACCATTTTCTGTGCCAGCTTCACCTTGCTTGGCAGTTCCTATGCCCTGCTCCCATCCATCCTCTCTTTGTAGTGGCCTATTGAACACAGGAATCCAGAGCCTGGACCACTTGTACATGTTTGTGTTTTCAGTCTGATAAAAATTGCAAGCCACACAGCTGTCCTTTACACTGCTCCCCTCCTGCCTGCTCAGTAAGGTTATTTTTTGTGTATCACCTGGGAGTCAGTAAGTGATGATAAGTGATAGGTGGTGCACGTCCTTGCAAGTTGTGGGGGACCATCCTGCTTCTGTCCCAAAGCTGCCGATTTTTTGCCGCATGCCCCCCTCCCCCCCCCCCCCCCCCCCGGTCCCTTGTGTTGCACATCCCCTTCCCTTCCTCAAGTGCTCACATGACCGTGTATTCCCCCCATGTACTGCTGTAGTGATAATGTGCATTTTTTGGTAGCACAGCTTCCTTTTTTTGTTCACTGGTATGAGCATGTGGTCCTCGTAGCTGGTCAGCTATAGGAAGCTTGTGGTCAATGAGTCCATTGTGTCCTCTGATTTTCAGAGGGGTGACATAGGCCTTTATCTCCCCCGCAGCTGGCAGCAGCTGCCGCTGTCCAGCATCTGAATCCTGCAATTGCTTTGCCTATTCTCTTTTCCCCAGCCCATCATTGTGCAGTCAGTGGTCTTGATCGGAATGTAAGGATGGAGAGATGCTGTGTTTGAAGTCCCCCCATGTTTTCCATGAAATTGTGCAGAGGCAAGGCAGCGTTTGCACGTGATCTCCAAGATGCCGACCCTTCCTGCCTTTTGTCAAACAGCAGCACCCATCCTCGGTGGCTCAGTGTTCCCCTGCATGCCTTCGTTCATGGTCCATTCCTCATCCCTGAATTGATGGTGTGTGTTCTCTCCAGTCTAACACTAGTGTTTCTCTTTACCAAGTGTCCCTCTTTCCCATAACACAACCTATTTTTTTCTTTGTCAGCCATGTTCCACCCAAGTCCTTAGTCTCATTATGTTCTATTTCCCTCCACCCCCACGACAGGCTTAGTTTTCCCTTTTTCCCATTCTAACGTGGTGGAAGATGGTGCCCTGCAATGTAGTATTTTTTTGTCATGCCAACTTATCAGCAACTGTCCCAGTGCCTTTCTTGTGCCATTTTACTTGTGCTTTTCCATTGCGCCACTTTATACTGGGTCCTGTCCACCATAATTGAAGATGATCTATGTCTTTCCCTATAGCTGATGTCAGTGGCAAGTATGGGTGTGTCTCAGCTGCTTGACCAGCACCCACATTGGCTGCCCCCTGTCAGTTTCCCAGTCTCTATTTAGTGGTGTCGTCTCCCGTCTTGTGACTCTTGCCATTTTGTTGTTTGTGCCGCTTGCCGCCCTTCAGGTATCTTTGTCACAGCCTCCTCTTGCTCTCACGGTGAGCTGATGACGTTGTGCTGTGGAAAGAATCATTTTCCCAGAATCTTGAGTTTCCTGTGCAGGGCTTTCCATGGTGGCAGTGCTTGGATTGGCAGGAGCCTCTTGTCACTACACTAATTGTCTGTGATTGTCTCCTCTTCAGCTGAGGTGTTCCCACATCAGTGTGTCAGTAAGCTTAGGTGCCTAAAGAGCTATTGGAGGGCATGTCAAGTGTTTCTGTTTACTTTGGCAGTGTGTGCACATCAGATACTTTTGCCTGCCCTGGCAGTCCCTGTACCATGCTTTAATGTGTTTTTTTCCTCTTCCATTACAGTGTCAAACACAGCAAGCCATGGTTGCATTGTGACTGTGTTCAGAACCACACCCTGCCTGCTGAGTACTGCTTGCCAGGCAGTCTTACAAGTTTCTGTTTCATTTTTCCACAAGGTTTTTTGCATGGCCATTTCCATGTTCTGTGCCAACAGCAACAGCAGCTGCAGTGGCAGTGCTTCGATTCCTCCAGCTTATCGCATTTTGTCCTGTGTATTTTGTTTGTCTACTTTCCCCTCCCTAGAGTGCTCACCTGAGTGTGTCGTAGTAGCTGTAGGCCTCTGTCTAGGTTGCACAAACACCCTTCCTGTTAGCACAGTGTGCTTGCGTTCACCTGCTAAATCCTGGTGTTCTTAAAGTTGGGCAGCTGCCAAACTGCATCCGATAAGTGCAAGTTGTCCTGTCTGCTCTTTAGCAGAGCATGGCCCTGATTGATGTTTGCCGTCATTGTCCAGCAGTTGAAATCTGCCATTGTGTTGTCCATTCATTTTGCAGTGCATTGCTGTGTGTTCATCAATGTTTGTGAGGTACCTTGTGGTTGAATTGCTACATTTTGTTCACCAAAGCATGCAGAAGCAGTCACTATGCTATGTGCAGCCTGATCTCTAGCCTGTCAGTTCCCACCCACCCCTGGTTGTGCAGGTTTCACCCACATGCCCTAAGGCAAGATCCATCCAATATCCCTCTACTGATGGTTTGTGCTATCTTTTGTCCAGCATCGGTGTCTGTGATTATATCCAAATGTATGTGATGTCCCTTTTACTCATATCGCCAGCATTTTATTTAATGTTTTCCTAATTGTTGTCACTCCATTTCAATTGAATGTAGTGGAAGATGGGCAAGTCTGTATTTCTGTTGTCAGTCTGAGCTCTTTAAAAGTGACCTGTTGTGTTTGCTGTGCAATCTTTGTGCTCTGTCCTGCCATTTTCCCATTGTATCGTCTGTTCCCGCCCACCCTTCCAAGGTGACAGTGCATGTGTGATCTTTCTAGCTGAGACGAGAGGCATGTATGTTTTCATTCCAGCTTGATGAACACTCAGTGTCTGCCCTTCCCCTTTTCACCCATCATGATTTACCTAGTGCTGCCTTGTCAGTTGAGCCCTGCAAGTTTGGTATGTGTACTGCTTAATCTCATCGTGTATGTCTGCGAGTCTGCACACCCTGTCATGGCTTATCCTGATGGCATTGCACTATGCAAAGCATAAGGGCTCCATAATATTGATCAACCTCTGTGTCATTTTGTGGTAGTAGTAATTGGCTTCCCAGCAGCCTCTTCCAATGCACGAATTGCGGCGTCCTCCCCAGGTCAAGGCCTATTGGAGAGCATGTCAAAGTTTTCACGTCTGCCACCTTTACCTCCCATGGCAGTGATTGTGCCCCGTCTGCATGAACCCTGCCACCCCAGCTTTATTTGTTTGTTTGCTCGGCCCTCATTCATCCCACGTTACCCCCGTCTGCTTGCTAAGGTTATTTTCTGTGTGCACCGTGTTGTGCATGTCTGTGTCTTGTGGGCTTTCCTACCTTGTCATTGCTTTTCACGGTTGCGTTTTCTTTGTCATGGCCATCTTGGGGCCTTGTGCCAGCACTAGCGTCCCATCCCCTTTCACCTTGTCCTGGTTTCTTCCACACAGTTGTTTTTCTTTCTGTCCTTTTCCCTGCCCCTAACCGTCACAGGACTGTCTGTAATGCGAACAGGGTCTTTTCCCCATGCTACCACTGCCCATGAGCTAAATTTTGACATTGCCTTTCCCATTATCTATTCCCCAGCCCACTGCTGTGCGATCAGCAGTGTCCATCTGAATACATGGGTTGATACTTTTTGAGTGTTTAAGCAGCATTCCCAGCGTGCATGTTATGTCCAGGATTGCCAATCTCCCGGAGCCCACCACCTGTGAAACGGTACACCCACCCCCCTGGCGGCACACGCTTCACCTACATACTGTCTTCCTGTAGAAATTGTCCATTATGCATATTGCAACCATTATTTTCTTTGTTAGCTATGTCTCACCCAAGTCCTTAGTATCTTTTATTTAATGTTCTCCTATGTAGTGGCCTTTTCCTGTTCTCCCCTCATGGCTGCCTTAGGGATTCCGTAGTGCAACTTTATTGTATCGGAAGATGTGCCCTTTTGCAATTGACCATTTTTCTTTTCGGCCCAAGCTATCACTAAGTGTCGTGCCGCATCTTATGTGCCATTGTCGTTGTGCCCTGCCACCATGCCACCGTATCCTAGGGTCCTTCCCACCCTAGCCAAGATCACGTGTCTTCCTTTTCCTGTAGCTGAGCATGCCCATTAGTTGCTTGACTAGTACCCCAATATCTGCGTCCCCCGCTTTCCCCCGTTCCGATTTATTGCCGCTGTCCCATGTTGTGAGTCTTGTAGGTTTGGCAGTATCCTCTTGCTCCCATCACACAAACGGTCTGTGTGGTGCCATGCTTTTATCCATCTTCCACTACACTCCATTGTGTTACTCTGATTAACCTAGGAATCCACGCACTCACGGTTGCCTTTCCAGTGTGTTCAGAGCTTCACTGCATGTAAGTGTTACTCAACAGTTTTAGCCCTTTTTGTGTTGCATTTACATCAACACGCATATTTCTTTTTTTAGTAGTGTGTCGAGTGCGCACCGGTCAGTTGGAATGATGCCTGAGCTCATCCTGTGGCCACTGTCTCCAACCCCCTTATTTTTCCATTTGTTCAGCCGTCATTGAGTGTGTCCCACACCCTGTCTGTTTTGTGAGAGATTATTTTTGATGTTGGTTGGGAAGTGTGGAGTGCTGAGCACCATGTCAGTGTGATGCTTGTTGCCAAGTGGTGGCATTTCCCGATTTTGTTTTATTTCTCCCCGCTGGTTTGGGCACGGTCAGTTTTGTGTTGCCTGACAGCAGCAGCAGCAGCAGCAGCATGTTTCCTGCAGCTTATCCTGTTTTGTCCTTTGTCATTTCTCCTTCTGTCCTTTTCACTCCCTCCCCACATTGCAAGCTATTTGTGGTAGCTTGCTTTCTTCCTTTGTGTGACAGAAATATCCTTCTTGTTAGAACAATCTGCTTGTGCTTGCCTCCTCCTGTGTCCTGATTGTCTCCTCAAAGCTGCCTGGCTATAAGAGTGTATTTTCTTGTCTGTTGTACAGCAGAGGAATCAAACCCCACCACCTCCTCTGCCCTGATTGTTGCTTGCTGCCACTGTGTAGCAGCTGAAGCTTGGCATTCATTTGCCCGTCTTTATCCCAACTTCCAAGCGTGCAGTGAGCGCAATGTTTGTCCTTCCTTGTGTTCTCAGCACTGTGTGTTGTCTTATTGTGCAGAGGCAGTGTATGTGAGGTCTGTACATAGCGATGTCCACATGCCACTACCCAAGTTGTGTAACAGTAGCATGCCCTTTGCTGTCGCAAGCCTGTATAGCCCATAGGTTTTCCTTTGTGACTCATCCCCCATCCATGTATCGGTGGTCTGTCCCATGTCACATTCAAGACTGTTTTTTGTAAGCCATGAGTTTGCCTATCTGCACCGTGACCGTGTGTGGCTGTCATTTCCGCCGCCCGCCGCAGCAGTGCTCATGGACTGTGCTATGCTCCTCTGGCCCACGGAACCCATCCTAAGATCACTGAGCACTGTGATCCCAGGTCCAGGGTGTTTGAAGCCATGAGTTGTATAGCGGCAGCATTGCCCAGACCCTTTCCATCTTATCCCGTGTGGCTTATCAGAGGCGGTGCACTGATTGTTAGACTTCCTTTGAACGATTCATGGCCATGTGCAGCATGATTGTTCATCCCTATAGTGCATAGCCCTTAGCTCGCTCCTGTTATGCATTCTGCAAACACTGCTTTGTTGCTCATTGAACGCTTCCCACTAGATTCCTCACTTTTTTCTCTTCCCTGTCATATTCTCCTGAGCGGTTGTCTCTTCTTGTGTCTGACTCGGGTCAGTGTTTCCTTTCATGCCATTGATTGCTTTGGCGTTAATTTATTATCTCTTGTCATCTGCTGTGCCATGCTATCTGTATTTATGCCACTGTGCCTGGCTCCTTGCTGCCGGACCAGCACCCACAGAAGCTGCATGTTCATGGGATTATTTATGCGGAGCCGCATGGAAAGATAGCAGCATTAAGTGTGCCTTGTCCCATTTATAGCTTTCTCCAACAGCACCCACTGCTCAGTCACTGCCGTTCTTGTCCTGTAAGCCTTGTGTTTGTGGTGGTTGACATCCCTTGAGTACCATTCCTCATGTTATGCTCGTTCTCTTGTGGAGCCACTCGTATTGTAGAAAGCAAGGCTGGAAGTAGCCCAGCATTTTGTGTTACTTTTGCTTCATGAGAATGTAGTATCATATGAGCCGGGGCAGCATCCGTGATATGCTGCGCTATACCCACATTTCTTGTATTGTTTGTGAGCCCCATTTATTTTCCCTCTTTTTTAGTTGCTTACCTGTCATTTGCTGTATCCTAGCCCGTTTATTTAATTAAGCTATGTCCCCCAATTCCCAGCCATTGTTGAGATAAGTGTGTAGCGGCTCCCCCAACGCTCCTCAATGTCCTTGCAGTTGTGTGAGCACCGTTCTGGTAAGTGTGAACTGCTTGCTGCCTTTCTCCTGTGTCCCGCTGGCCCCGTTTTATGTTCCTGGGTATTTTTAGGAACTCTGCTCCCACGTACTGAGTGCATGTCGCTGTTTGCCATGCAGCAGGTCAAGACATTCCTCCACTTCCCCATCCCTGATTGCTGCTGTCCAGCAGCCGCATCCCGGCCTTAACTTTGTGAATTAATCGAGGCCTTTCCCATTGCCGTGGTCTTTAGTGCTTGTTTGTATGGAGCAGAGAGGGACCTCGTTTTTGAAGCGCCCTACCGTTACCATTAAAATGTGAATAGGCAGCGGTCATACTCGGTGCATGTCATTGCCACGAATCCCGACCTTTTTGAGCCTGCCAGTTTGTCAAACAACAGTGCCTACTCTTTTGTCTCGGAGCTCACCCACACGCCTTCCTTCCCGGCCCATAGCGTGTGGCATCGACCCCGTGCGCAATCCCATTACCCACGCCACAGCCATTGTTTTGTTGCTCAGCCATCTCCTGGCAGTTCCTGTGCCATCCCATCTGTGGAATGACACTGTGCTAAGTATCGCTGTCTCCCAGGTGCTGGATCAGTGTCTGCAGGTGGTTACTTGTTTATGTGTTTTCCTGTTTCTGTGGATATGCAGGTAAAGACTGTAACATTAGCTGTCCCTCATCCCATTCACGGCCAGACCAAACGTCACCAACCCTTATTTCTCCAGCTCAGTTGCCCTATTGCTTAGTCAGTGATATCGTTGTCCTGTCTGCCTCACATTGTGTGTTCTTAACTCTTGTAGGGATTGTGTTTTTATGGAAGTGTTGAAAGCAGAGGATGTTGCAGAATAAGAGCTATGACAGTCGAGTCCACTCCATGGGTCTGACCTCATTTCCCCACTCCTTTTCTTGTTTTCTATTTGCTCACCTCACTTGCTCTATTCCAACCCTCCTTCCGGTTCAGTGGCAGTCTTACCTGGTTTCCTGCTTATGTTGTCCATTGTTTTTGCATGGCATTGTCATTGTCGTGTACTATGTCTTCCACTTTATGTGCAGTGGCCCTACCTCTTCAATGGTCTCACAAGGTCACGTGAGCAACGTTCTGGGAAGCAAGCTGTTGTTTATCTCCTGTGTCCTGTTGGGCCTCATAGCTGTGCATGTTCAGGAAGTCTGCTGCCAGGCAGGCACTCACGGAGTGCATTTCATATTTTGCTGCATAGCAGGGGAGTCATGTTTTCCACCCCCTGCCCTGTGCTGCCTGCTGTTATCAGTATGGTTAGTGATTTATGTCTGCATTTTCTAGAGAGCTTGTGTTTGAACCACTGTTCATTGTCCACCAGAGAATGCAGCAGCAGTGTTTGTGTTCTGTATCGTCTGATAGTTTGTGCCCTGTCCTCCATCGATAGTTTGTGCCCTGTCCAGCGCAGCACTGGCGCTTGTAATCTTAGCCCTAATACAGAATGCCTGTTACCCACAGTGCAAGCATTCTCTTGTTAGTCATGTACCGCACAAGGCCTCAGTCTGTTTCCTTTGACTATTTTCCAAGTCGTGTGTGTTTTATCTAAATTGAAGTCAGTTCTGCTCAGCCCCGTGTCTGTGCTTATTGTATCCTAGGTTCCCGAGCACCCCTCCAAACTTGCATATGTTCTCTTTTCCTTGTAGCTGAGATGACTGGCAAGTATTTTTTGCTCTCAGGTGCTCGATGGCACCCACAGCGCCCATCCCACCCCTTTTCGCAGTCCTGATTTACCTAGTGCCGCCCCCCTGTCATGTGAGTCCCGCAATGTCGGTCTTTGGGCTGCTTAACCCCCCTCAGGGATCTCTTACAGTCTGCAGTCACTCTCACGGCGAGCCGATGGTGTTGCAATGTGTAAAGTGAGTTCACCCCATTTTTTTTAAGTGATTGGTACATCAGTAGTTTGTGGCAGTGGCATTGTCACAGAGGCATCCTCTTCCAACACACAAATTGCGGTTTGTAAAGACCTATTGGAGAACATGCCAAGTTCTCACGTCTGCCACCTCTATCTGCTATGGCAGTCCTCGTGCCATGCCGCTGTCCATATTTTCCTCTCCCAGTGCTGTGGATACAGGAATCCATACCTCTGACATTCACGGCGTTAGGAATGTTTTGGGGATTCCCAGCAATACAGCTATTGCAGACCGGACAGTTTAAGCCCTTGCAGTGCTGCATCTGAGTGTCTGCCTTTCTTTTTGGAGTCTTTGGTGATTGTGTGATTTTAGTATTTTTGTTATAGCTTGTGATGTCATTCTTTGTATCTGCACCCTGCTTCCTCACCTTTATTTCTTTGCTTGGCTGTCGTTGACCCAACCTTACCCCTGCATGCTTGGTGAAGCTATTATTTGCGAGGTGGGAATTACTACTGAGCACTGTGTGGGTGTGCTGCATGTTTTGTGCCTTGTGGGCTTTTCTATTTTCCTGTTTCCTTTCCATGGCTGCCTTTTGTTTTGCATGGCTATCTGAAGGCTGTGTGTGTGTGTGTGTGTGTGTGTGTGTGTGTGCGCGCGCGCAAGCATTACTGTCCTGCCCCCTACCACCCTGTGCTGGTATTTATTTATTTATTTATTTATTTGCACACCTGTTTTATTTGGGCCTCCCAGTATGTTACCAGGTGGCACATTTTAAAAGTAAGTGGGAGGTTTTAATAATGTGCTTAGTCAGTGGGTCCATGAGTGGCAACAATTCCCAGAGCTGGCGGTGCAGCCCACGGTGGGCCAGCCAGAGGCCTTGAGGGTGCCCATCACCCCATTTCTAGCCTCGGGAAACATTTGTGGTTGCATCCCTGGCTGTGATGAACTGAGTGCTCTTAAGAGCCTTCGATGGAGGGTATTTTTCCTATGAACCCCTCGTTCTCCATGAGGCTCCTCCTGGGTGGGGGCTGAGACCCCCACAAGAGAAGTTGTGTGAAGGCGGATACGGCCAGGCCAAGCACATGTCCGCCGGGCCTAGGAACAGTGGGACTTGTTCCCAGAACAAGCAGGGCCAGGTCAGCCAGCCTTACAAACAAAGCTGTCCCCATAATCCACCCCAAAGTACCCCAGCCCTGCAAAGACCCCGCACTGTTTATTGGGCACAGGATAGGGGGCAGGGGCACTTCATACTGCCCCATTTCCACAAAGTAGAATTGGCATCTCCAAATAGTAAGATAAAAACCCTTTGTATCAAAGTGATTAAAAAAGTACAAAAGTTAAACGCACAGGCATAAAGGAGATGTTTGATCCTGACAGCTGCCCTAAGAGCCAGTCTCAAACCTCGCCTAAATCTCATAAGCTGGTGAAGGTGGAAGGCTAGCACCCCTCGGAGGAGCGGGGGAGCGACGGTTGAACTGAGCCGCTGGCTTCCGCCCCGGTAGGCTCCTGCCTCTGGAAGTGTCAGATCCCCTCTGAGCATCGGGAACCTTTGGGACACAGGCACTTTGGAGCCGAGGCAGAGGGCAGGGCCGGCCCACCAGGCGTCGTTCTGCTTTGCCACTCTCAGGAAGCGGGGCCCCCGCTCACCCGGGCATTGCTGAGACCAGGCAGCAGGTCTGTGGGCTGAGCTTGTGGTCCCTACAGACTGACTACAACCCAGCTCCAGGCCATCGTTTCCAGTCCTCGGCGTCCAAGGGAGGGCCGGTCCCAGAGCCTCAGGTCACTGTTGAGGGGGGCAAGGCAGGACAATGAGGCCTCTGGGACCAGCTCTTGCCCGGCCGAGTGGGAGCCCAGCACTCGGCAAAGTCAGGACGAGGGGCAGACTGTTTAAGTAGCGTCACTGTACAAAGAGGTGGCAGGCACGAGTCGGGACCTCTGCGGGCTGCCAGGACAGCATGGACTGCCGCACGGCCTTCTGCAGGGATGTAGGACATCTCGGCCCCTAACCGGCAGCCAAGCACCGCTTGGCGAAGCCTGCAGTGAAAAGCCCCGTCCTGTTTTTTTCCACGCATTTTTTTTCCTTTCCCTTCTGTTCTCTGCCCTTAGCTGTCATAGGACTGTGTAGAAGCTCCCACCTGTGCTCAAGCCATAATGTGAACAAAGCCTGTCCCCTCCATGCTACCGCTGCCTAGCAGTTGAGTATGTGCATAGCTTTTCCTATTTCTTCCCCAGTCTATTGTGCCATCAGCAGTGTTCATCTGCATGTGTTGAGACCGTGTTTGAATAGGCAGCACTCCCAGCATACATGTTATGTTCAGTATGGCCAACGTCCATGAGTCCACAACTTGTTAAATAGCACCCATCCAGCGTCTGGTGGCACACACTTCACCTACCTGCTCTCTTTCATGACATTCCAAAATTCCTGTGTTTACGGTGTGTGTGCTCTCTTCTCCAGCACTGTTGTGATGTCTCACCCTCCACTCATGACTGGCTTAGTGTTTTCTTTGTCCCCTTGGAATGTATTGTAAGATGTGCACTTTGATATTTTTCTTCTTGGCCTAAGCTAACAGAAATGGTTCTGCTGCATTTGGTGTGCCATCCTAGTTGTGCCCTGCCACTTTGCTGCTGTATGCTAGGGTCCTGCGCACCCTGATCCAAGATCGCGTGTCTGCCTTTCCCTTTAGCTGAGATGAGCTGCAAGTATGCCTGGCTGTCCGTTGCCTGACTAGCACCCACAACAGCTGCCCCCTCCCCTCCCCTCCCCTCCCCTCCCCTCCCCTCCCCTCCCCTCCCCTCCCCTCCCTTCCCTTCCCCTCCCAATTTAGCGATGCTGGCCCGTGTTCTGTGACTTGCAGGTTTGGCAGCAGTAGCCTCTTCCTCCCAATAAACAAATTCTCTGTGGTGTCCTCAGCTCAGTTCCACCCACGTTCTGCTCCCTATAGTTGTAGTGTGTGTGTGTTTCTTGTAGCGTGTTCATTTAATCCTCCTTTGCCCGCCCACCTGCATAGCAATCACCCATCCTTTCCTTTGTTGTACTATCTTGATCAACATAGGATGGTTCCCTGGACATCTTGAGCTCTTTTGGTGTTGCAGTAGCAGCAGCCAGAAGCCAGCAGCGCTTTGACCCTGTCTACTTCATGTCACATAGTTCCACCTTTCCCTCCCCTCATGTATGCCCCACCCCACTCACTGCCATCTTAAGGTTGAGTGAGTATCCTTGTTTGCACCCTTGCTCGTGTTTTGCCTGACTTGCTATATCAACACGGACTTCTAAAGAAAACTGAGCATCTGTAGGAAGACAATACATCATGTCCTCTATGTTGTGTATCAGTGGAGGAATGAAGGCCTGCCACCACCCGAGTGTCGACTTGACCGATGGCCCATGCTGCTGGCTGACATACAGTACCAGATTCCTGTTCTTGGTTTTCACAGTCCTTCCCACAGGCTCCTCACTGTGTGGTCAGCCCATTTAGTCTCGGCCAGGCCTTGTTTTTGTGCCCTCCTGTTGCCTACCCACCCTGGGCACAGTAATGCTATGTGGTTCCAGGTAGTACTCATGCTCTCTGTATGTCCTCTCTGTAATGGATGAGCTCTTTGATAGCAGTTGTCTGTTATTAGCACTCACCCCTGGCAGTGCAGGCTCACTCACAAGCCTTCATGCATTCCACATGCCTGCATTGATTGCGCATGTTCCCGGAGATGTTGCACTGCTGTCCTGTCAGTGGGCTCCTGCATGTATGCATGTGAACTGTGAACTTGTGTTCTCTATCTCCACTGGCTGCCTGCTGCTGGGCAGTGCTCACTGTGCTGCACTCCACCAAAGGATTTCACGTTTAAGGCATTGATTGTTCCAGGACATTTCATCCATGGTTGTGCTCACAACACAGTGCAGGATCCCGACCCCTGTGAGGTCCTATTTGTGTATGCTTCCACCATTGTGTAGTTCTGCCTTGTGTTGCCAAAGTGTGCCAACTTGACCCTTGTCATTATTCTTCCAAGTGTTCTGGTCCACGCCTGGCTCAGTGTTTGCTGTGTTTCAGAATTGTGCAGTGGTGGAGCTATTATCAGCTGTGTGTTGCAGCTGCTATGCCAGGTTGTTCATGGTGCTTTACTGTGCCTCTGTTATCCAGGTTTCTCCCTGCAGCCAGCCAGCCAGCCAGCCAGCCACCCACCCACCCACCCACCGAGGGCCTTTTTGGTGCTTTCCTTACAGGTTTTGAGGATTGGCAGGTATGTCTGGCTCACAGTTGTGGAAACCATACCCATTGACTTGCAGCATCCTCCTGGGCTGCTTCTTGTTTTGCAGCTGAAGGGAAAGCTTGTGACACTTAGCGCATCTTGTCCCCTTTAAGCATCAAAGAGCACCCCTTCTGTGCATTTCCTCTGTCCTGACATACCATTACTTCCCTCTTTCCCATGCCTTTTTGAAGTATTCCACTGGTGTTAATCCTTTGTGTACGCCCACCCCCTCAGTTTGCACTCACCCTCTCACTGGCACCTGAAATGGCTGCTGCATAATGTGTTCAGCTACAGTGTGTTGACTTGTCTAGTGAGCTACTTTTGCGTGTCTGTCCCGGGAATCTGTGACATCAGCCCCACCCTGCGCTGTACAAGCTGCTGCTGTCTCTGAGTTTTTGGCTCTTGGGTTATTGCAGCAGGCAAGTATTCTGCTTGCTTTTTGGATTATGCTGCTGAGTGCTTGAATGAGGGTCTTGCTGTTTGAGGCATTCCTATCTCCACCCTACTCTCCCTCCTTTTAATTTTTCCCTTCCTCACACATTGACTCTGCCCCCTCCCAGGTCCTGTGTGTGACCAGGCAGTCAGTCCTAAGCACTGTGTCAATGTGGTGTATGCTCTTAGGTTTTCCTATCCACAACTGCCCAAATGTTTCCTTGCGAGGCTGTCTGAAGGCTGTGCAAGTGCCAGTCGAGATCCCAGGTCTTTTACGTCCTTTCACGCAAGCGGATGTGCGTGCGCACGCACCCACACGTACATGCGCTCGTGCATGCGCAGTTCTCTTCTCCACCTTCTGCTGTTCCATGGCGGGAGTTTTTTCCTCAGTATGGGGTTTCCTCCCCAGAATGCTGACGTGAGCCTGCAGTAGCGTCCTCCTTTCCTAGCATTTCAAGTTCCTGTGACCACGGTTGCACAGCCACCCTTGCTTCAGCTTGCCTTACCTGCCGCATCCCCATGGACTCGTCAATGGTGAGAGACTGTGTGACCATCAAATGGATCTTGTCCAGTCACGCAGCAGGGGAACAGAGTCCTTGCCGCTGCTGTCATTGCTTTTCTGGTCTTTCCCCATAGGCCATAGCTGTGTCCTCAGTGTCTGTCTCCATGGGGGACATAGACGCAGGGCCCTGTAGTGTGTCCGCCACCCAGTGTGCAGAGCCATTGCGGTGCTTCCGGCATGCAATCTCATGTTACTGAGTTCATGTTTGCCAGCCCAGACACGTCCAGTATCGGTGCGTTTGTCACTGCTCTGTTTCCATGTGTTCTCTCTGTTAACTAACTCATCGTGCGTTGCTCCCTTTGTTTTTTTTTTAAAATGTATTTTGTTGATTTTTTTTTACAGAGAGGGAATGACAGGAATAGAGAGTTAGAAACACCGATTAGAGAGAAACATGGATCAGCTGCCTCCTGCACACCTCCCACTGGGTATGTGCCCGCAAGGAAGGTACATGCCCTTGACCAGACTCAAACCCGGGACCCTTCGGTCCACAGGCCAGTGCTCTATCCACTGAGCCAATCAGGTTTCGGCAAACAGCTACCACTTTATACAGCCAACGCTGCCAGGCGGGACTTACCAGGCCCCACAGAGGGCCAGCTTGGGAGAACGGGCAAGGGCTCAGGCAGCTTCCTGTCTCACAGGCGCATGTCCTCGTGGTGAAGAGATCAGCGACCCCACTTTCTTAGGAATGCTATGAGCATTGCCAGGGAGGGAGCCTGTGAACCCACATGTGCCCGGTGGTGCTGTTCAAGGACATGGCAGCACCACGGGGGCCTCATGCTCGATGGTGTGCTGACCAAGGAGGACATGGCACTGCCATGGGGGAGTGTGTCCCCTGGACCCGTTTTGCAGTCTGCAGTGTCCATCAGGGGGGCTCCTGGCATGACTGAGCTGCCGACGTGTCTTTGGAGGCGGTCTCACCGGGAGCTTCTGCTCCGTGGATGAGTATCTGCCCCCTCTCGCCGAACGCCAAGATGCCCGGCAGCACCGCCTGTGTGAGCCGGGCCGCCTTGCCCCACGGGCTCCTGGGTGAGGGATTCACTCTTCATCTATCCCACCCACTGAGAATGGGATGAGGGTGCGTATGCTTTCTCTGTATGTGGGAGTTACAACCGAGTGCCGAGTTTAATTTCTGTCTGCGAACTCAAGGAAAGGGGTGGCCCCACATGACACAGCATGGGTTCCGTGAGAGAGAAATGCTGCCACTTCTCTGTCCATGGGGAGTGGATGGGCTCCTGGGCACAGGACGCCCCACTGTGAAAGCACCCGCTCAGGACGTCAATGGAGATCGAGATCCTGACTAGACTGGAAACAACGGCTGGTGGCTGCCACTCCTCGCCTCACCCGGCTCTCACTCTGAAGTGCCGGCTCTGTTCTCATGCTCCCTGTAAATATGCGCCGAGTTGCCTGCAGAGCTAAAGCTGAGACACGAGGAAGTTTGGGGGAGCAGCCACGGTGAACACATGGCAGATCCCACGCCACTCCTGGGGCACCTGCTGCTGGGAGCTCTGCGTGTAAGGTGTGTCAAACATGTAAGGCAGGTAACACACATGTAAGGGTGTTCATGTGTGTATGGTGGGCCACGTGTGTGATCTTGCTGTCAGAGCCCAGGTCTGGGCTCCTAAAGGGGGCTTCCTGAGCTGAGAACATTAGCTGTAACCATCACGTCAGGTGCCGTGACCGAGGCCCGGCCCACACAGAGACCAGCCCCTTGAAAGCGCCTCCCACTGGAGCGGAGGGGGCGCTCACGCTCTCGCACCAACGCTGAAAGGTGCCCACGCAGCAGTGGCAAAGTGAGGACAGGCAGAGGGTGGGTGTCGAAAACCACCAAGGCATCAAACGCGCAGGAGCAGACACATTACAGCCGGCACAGCAGCTTCCTCCTGGGTGAGACACCCACCTTAGGTACCGCTGGCGGTCGCAGTGTTTTTCTCCACGCATCCCATGGACGCTGACCATTTCCATTGCTGCCAGCAGCCCAGCCAGGGATAGCACCAGGGACAGTAGCTTAATGCTGCTCACCATGCACAGGAAGTTCTGCCTGTACTGCCCACTGAGCTCCAGGGAGGCCACCACCTGCTGGGATACCTGGACGCAGCGCGAGCTGATGCTTCGGAGCAGTCAGCACCTGCAGGACGGCACTGGGGCAGAACAGGGTCCGTACTCGGAGGCCGCAGATGTATGGGAGCGGCCAGGGCCAGCCACCTCTCAACAGGAAGGCTATCCATGCCCTGGAAAGCAGTGGTGCCCAGGCAACGTGGCTGCACAGCTCAGACATGATTTTCGCAACCAAAGGCTCGCAGGCACTGGTTCAGAACTGGCACCCAATCTGGCTGCTTCCCTTGCAGCATCCTCGGGCAAAGGCAGCACAGGCCACGACCGGATGCTCTCCTCACAGCTCAGCACCCATTTTCTAATCATTGCCACTGGGTGCAAGCAGGCACTGCAGCCTTCCGCCAGCCTGACCGACGCCTTTACTGCTGCCTTTTCCTTGACCTCTGACTCCAGGTCTTCCTCCACGAATCTCAGCAGCAGCACCAGGGAAAAGGCAAGCAGCTGGTTGGCCAGCCTTCTGGGGAACGCAGGGAGGCTGACTTTCCCGTGGCCGAGGTGGTCGTGCACTGGAGGGACCTCCCGGTGGTTCAGGAAGTCCCAGAGGAATTCCATCGCGGGCTTCCCGAGGACCAGAGGAAGCTGATCGGTGTTGCCATCACTCAGTGTTGTGCCAGCATTTCATGAAAGGTGGTGTACAGAGCTGCCGACTCGGCCTTCAGGAGTCTCCGGGGACACCGCTTGACTTTGGCGAACAGGAGCCGCAGCCCGGTCTCCAGCTGTGTCAATAGCAGCACAGCGCAGCCGGCAAACCTGTGTGTCCTGAACTTGGTCAGCGCGACTTCTCAATACGGCAGCATGATCCTCAGGACGAAAGATTTCTTCACCTCCTCCTCCCACACAGGAAACACCTCGTCAGTGGCAGCGGGGAAGATAGTCCAGTCCTCTGAGTCCATGAGCGCGAGGAGCGGCCGACGGGCCACTGAGCGCTGTCTGCCACAGGTGGGCCTCCAGCAGCTGGCCCAGCCCCGCGGTCAGCAGCACCAGCATCGAGCAGTGCTCGGCAGGAATTTCCCAGGGGGACGCGAAAGCCGTGCCATAGGACGTTGCGCAGGTTGAGTCCGCACGGAGAGCCCATGAAGACCGTTAGGACGTGCATCTGGCCAGGGTGGACGGCGGAGAGTGGGTGCTGTGGCCATGAGCAACTCACTGGATGCAGCAGGTTCCATTCGTTTTCTTCCCTCCAGCCATTTCCCTCGTTTGTGCGCGCGCGTGTGTGTGTGTGTGTGTGTGTGTGTGTGTCTTGTCGGTGTGGAGGTAATCACAGCCAAAAGTTGCTGAACAGCTGCTGTGTGCACCTGCCTCCCCCACCCTCAGACCCGCCCACAAAGAAGGTGCTGTGAGTCCCCCTGTGCAGGCGAGAGGAACCCGTTGGGGACCCCGGGCAGCATGAGGTGGGACCTTTGTCCCTGGTGGTGCTGGGCTTCAAACAGCCTGATGCCCAGATAAATGAATGCAGGCAACAGCTTGGCACGGTAGTGCCACAGCCTGTACCACATGGGGGCCTGTGTTTAAACAGGATGGGCAGCTCAAGGGGAACTGAGGTTGTGGCTGCTCCCCTCGGGAGCTTTGAGTCCCCTCCACCGGTAACGTGACAACACTCTCATCAGCATCTACTTGCAATGATCCTAACCGTTGTGTGCCGCGTCTTCTCTGTGGCTGTTTGCCAAGCTTACCACAGGCTGCCCGAAGACTTGAGCCAGCTACACAGAGGCAAGTAGGTCTCTTGAAAGAAATGAACACTCCTTCCCCACCATCAAAAACATCACCCGGAGCCCGTTCCAGACAGGCCGTCAGATTCATGAGGCTAAGAGCAACAGCAGGGGGCTCACAACTCTGCAAGGCAGCAAATGTTTCTGGAAACAACTCTGGAGAACTTGTCCACTGGAGCCACTGTGCATACTGGGCTTCAAACTGCTGCTTGGTCAGAGATGAGAAATGCATATGGACAGCCACATACACAGGGCCCAGCAGCTTCACGCTTTCCTGGTAATCCAGACCCTGGGCTGACTCAGCGCCAACCACACAGTCTGACTGTCTTCCAGCATACGTCCCCGTTCCCAGCCACAATGCTCCTGATGGCAGCATGCTATCGGACTTCACAGATTAGATGATACACCAGGCCAGAGAGGCATGTGGTCACAGGGTCCTCCATGATGTAGTATCAGTTAAGTGTCAGCTTGCAAAAGCTCAGTGTTTTATGGCTAAGTGCCTTATCATTTCAGCATTCCCTTACTATCCCACCCCCCACAAACCTCTGCCTGTATCCCTTTGTCTGTTTTGGAATACTAAATGATTGTGTTATGGTGTAGTGCTGAAAGGCTCCCCTTTATGATTTAGAGGCAATGTGTCCTAGTCCATGCTTGATGGCATTCGAAATATTCCCTTTATCAGCACTGACCATTGCCTTGTTCTGCTCATGGGATGGGGCACTCATTTTATTCCCCATATCCATGTAATGATGTCCCCCTTTTGAAATGCAACCACAGCATGTCAGCATCTGCCCTCAAACCAAACCCTGTCCCAGCACTTGTGTGTGCAAAAGTTCATGTCCCAGATCTATATACTAAGATTGGGAATGATGAGTGCTTGCAAGTTGAGTTAGCCTTTTTGTGATTCCTTTTTCTCTGATTCGATCTCATGCAGTGGACAGCTAAGCCCTGCCCTTTCTTTCTTTGTGATGAACTCTTTGTGTTCTGTGCCTGTGTGGTCTTTCCAGCGCCATTAAAGGCCAGCTCTTCCTGCCATCATTGTTCCCTCCTCTCCGCTTCATGTGTTTGTGTACATGCATGTATCCTGTCCTCTATCCAGCCATGTGCTCCCCTTAGCCTTGCTGTTTTCCTCCATGTTCACTCTTGCTTGTGTTCCTTCTGTCCAAGATCTTTGTGTGTGCCTGTATGTCCATCTCTAAGCATGCTTCCACCTGGTGTGCTTCCTC
>JAOAOB010000025.1:0-53149 GCA_027563665.1 Antrozous pallidus | reverse complement strand
GGGGAAAGCTTAATGTCTCTAGCGCGGTGTGATACGCTGAGAAGATATATGCAAAGAGATGTGCACAGCAGGGTGGTGTTTAGATTATTGGGAATTCACGGTAGAAGATGGGGATAGATGTGAAAACACTGTGGAAGCACTCTAATTCACAAGGAAAGTAGTGGAAATGCTGGAGCAGAGTGAACTAAACGCAGTGAAATCACATTGCTTTTCCAGGGAAATACATATGAATGTGCTTGAAAACACTAGGAATAGATGTGGAAAGAGCCTGTATGGCTGTAAGACTGTGTTTGAGCACTGGGAAATCACGTTCACTGAGCTGCGAACTAAGTTGGATGCTGGATTCACTGAGAATTCCGAGTACAGAAGTAGGTGTTTTTAGGAGAATGCTGGTTGAAGACTACAGAATAAAGTTCCAAAGTCTAGAAATAGTAACGTGGAAATCACGGACGTCTTTAGAAATGACTTACAATAAACGGGTATACATGTTCGTATAGTGTAATTTGGGCAGGAGTGAGTGTTTCCTCTCTGGAAACTCATTTTCTAAGACCTGAAAAGCTAGTTTGCGAATGGCTGTCTGTACAGCTCAATCTCACTGAGTTTGCGTTTGGCGGTGCAAACGTGAAAATGCTTTACCTAGGGAAAGCTGAATGTCTCTAGCGCGGTGTGATATGCTGATAAGATGTATGCAAAGAGATGTGCACAGCAGGGTGGTGTTTAGATTAATGAGAATTCACTGTGGAAGATGGGGAATAGATGTGAAAACACTGATGAAACATTGGAATTCACAATGTAAGTACTGGAAATCTCGAAGCTAAGTGAAATGAACACAGTGAAATCACATTGCTTTTCCAAGGAAATACATATGAATGTGCTGGAAACACTGGGATTTCATGTGGAAAGAGCCTGTATGTCTGTAAGACTGTGTTTGAGTAACAGGAGTTTATGTTCACTGTGCTGCAAACTATGTTGGATGCTGGATTCACTGAGAATTCCTCATGCAGAAGTAGGCTTTTTTAGGGAAATGCTGGTTAAACACTGCAGAATAAAGTTCTCAGAGTCTGGAAATACCAACGTTTAAATCACGGACGTCTTTAGAGATGATCTACAATCAGCAGGTGTACATGTTAGTGTACCATAATTAGGGCAGCGGAGTGTTTCTTCTCTGGCAACTCGTTTTCTAAGAGCTGCAAACATAGTTTGCGAATGCCTGTCTGTACAACTCAATCTCACTGAGTTTGGATTGGCGGCGCAAACGCGAAATTTACCTAGGGAGAGCTGAATGTCTCTGGCGCGGTGTGATATGCTCAGATGATGTATGCAAAGAGATGTGCAGAGCAGGGTGGTGTTTAGATTAGTTGGAAATCACTGTGGAAGATGGGGAATAGATGGGCACACACTGTGGAAGCACTGTAATTCACAAGGAAAGTAGTGGAAATGCTCGAGCAGAGGAACTAAACGCAGTGAAATCACATTGCTTTTCCTGGGAAATACATATGAATGTGCTTGAAAACACTATGAATATAAGGAGAAAGAGCCTGTATGGCTGTAAGATTGTGTTTGAACACTGGGAAATCACGTTCACTGAGCTGCGAACTAAGTTGGATGCTGGATTCACTGAGAATTCCTCATGCAGAAGTAGGCGTTGTTAGGGAAATGCTGGTTAAACACTGCAGAATAAAGTTCTCAAAGTCTAGAAATACCAACGTGGAAATCACGGACGTGTTCAGAAATGACCTACAATAAGCGTGTGTATATGATAGTGTACCATAATTAGGGCAGCGAAGTGTTTCTTCTCTGGCAACTCGTTTTCTAAGAGCTGCAAAAGTAGTTTGCGCTCAATCTCAGTGAGTTTACATTTGGTTGCGCAAACGCGAAAACGCTTTACCAATGGAAAGCTAAATGTCTCCAGCGCAGAGTGATATGCTGAGAAGTTGTATGCAAAGAGATGTGCACAGCACGGTGGTGCTTAGATTAGTGGGAATTCCTGAAGGAAGATGGGGAATAGATGTGAAAACACTGTGGAAGCACTGTAATGCACAAGGAAAGTAGTGGAAATGCTGGAGCAGAGTGAACTAAACGCAGTGAAATCACGTTGCTTTCCCAGGGAAATACATATGAATGTGCTTGGAAACACTGCGAATAGATATGGAAACAGCCTGTGTGGCTCCACGACTGTGTGTGACCACTGGGAAATCACATTAACTGATCTGAAAACTAAGTGGGATGCAGGTTTCACTGGAATTTCCGAGTGCAGCATTAGGCGTTTTTAGGAGAATGCTGGTTGAAGACTACGGAATAAAGTTCTCAGATCTAAAAGTAACAACGTGAAAGCAGGGACATCTTGGGAAATTGGCTGAATCCGCAGGAATACATGTTCGTATAGTGTAAGGGAGTGTTTCCTCTCTGGCAACTCATTTTCTAAGACTGGAAAAGCTAGTTTGCGAAAGCCTGTCTACACAGCTCAATCTCACTGAGTTTGCGTTTGGCGGTGCAATCGCGAAAAGGCTTTACCTAGGAAAGCTGAAAGTCTCTAGCGGGGTGTGATATGCTCAGAAGATGGATGCAAAGAGATGTGCACAGCAGGGTGGTGTTTAGATTAGTGAGAATTCACTGTGGAAGATGGGGGATAGATGTGAAAACACTGATGAAACATGGAAATTCACAATGTAAGTACTGGAAATCTCGGAGATAAGTGAAATGAACAGTGAAATCACAATGCTTTTCCAGGGAAATACGTATGAATGTGCTGGAAACACTGGGATTTCATGTGGAAAGAGCCTGTATGGCTGTAAGACTGTGTTTGAGCACTGGGAAATCACGTTCACTGAGCTGCGAACTAAGTTGGATGCTGGATTCACTGAGAATTCCTCATGCAGAAGTAGGCGTTTTTAGGGAAATGCTGGTTAAACACTGCAGAATAAAGTTCTCAGAGTCTAGAAATACCAAGGTGGAAATCACGGACGTCTTTAGAAATGACCTACAATAAGCGGGTGTACATATTAGTGTATTGTAATTTGGGCAGGAGGGAGTGTTTCATCTCTGGCAACTCATTTTCTAAGACCTGAAAAGCTAGTTTGTGAATGCCTGTCTGTACTACGCAATCTCACTGAGTTTGCGTTTGGCGGTGCAAACGGGAAGCGCATTAGCTAGGGAAAGCTGAGTGTCTCTAGTGCGGTGTGATATGCTGAGAAGATGTATGCAAAGAGATGTGCACCGTAGGGTCGTGTTTCGATTAATGAGAACTCACTGTGGAAGATGGGGAATAGATGTGAAAACACTGAGGAAACATGGAAATTCACACTGTAAGTACTGGAAATCTCAGAGATAAGTTAAATGAACACTGAAATTACATTGCTTTTCCAGGGAAATACGTATGATTGTGCTGGAAACACTGGGATTTCATGTGGAAAGAGCCTTTATGGCTGCAAGACTGTGTTTGAGCAACGGGAAATCACGTTCACTGAGCGCGAACTAAGTTGGATGCTGGATTCACTGAGAATTCCTCATGCAGAAGTAGGCGTTGTTAGGGAAATGCTGCTTAAACACTGCAGAATAAAGTTCCCAAAGTCTAGAAATAGTAACGTGGAAATCACAGACGTCTTTAGAAATGACTTACAATAAACGGGTATAGATATTAGTGTACTATAATTAGGGCAGCAAAGTGTTTCTTCTCTGGCAACTCATTTTCTAAGACCTGAAAAGCTAGTTTGCGAATGCCTGTCTGTACAGCTCAATCTCACTGAGTTTGCGTTTGGCGGCGCAAACGCGAAAACGCTTTACCTAGGGAAAGCTGAATGTCTCCGGCGCGGTGTGATATGCTCAGAAGATGTATGCAGAGAGATGTGCACAGCAGGGTGGTGTTTAGATTAATGAGAATTCACTGTGGAAGATGGGGAATAGATGTGAAAACACTGATGAAACATTGGAATTCCCAATGTAAGTACTGGAAATCTCGAAGCTAAGTGAAATGAACACTGAAATTACATTGCTTTTCCAGGTAAATACGTATGAATGTGCTGGAACCACTGGGATTTCATGTGGAAAGAGCCTTTATGGCTGTAAGACTGTGTTTGAGCAACGGGGAATCACGTTCACTGAGCTGGGACCTAAGTTGGATGCTGGATTCCCTGAGAATTCCTCATGCAGAAGTAGGCTTTTTTAGGGAAATGCTGGTTAAACACTGCAGAATAAAGTTCTCAGAGTCTGGAAATACCAACGTTTAAATCACGGACGTCTTTAGAGATGATCTACAATCAGCAGGTGTACATGTTAGTGTACCATAATTAGGGCAGCGGAGTGTTTCTTCTCTGGCAACTCGTTTTCTAAGAGCTGCAAACATAGTTTGCGAATGCCTGTCTGTACAACTCAATCTCACTGAGTTTGGATTGGCGGCGCAAACGCGAAATTTACCTAGGGAGAGCTGAATGTCTCTGGCGCGGTGTGATATGCTCAGATGATGTATGCAAAGAGATGTGCAGAGCAGGGTGGTGTTTAGATTAGTTGGAAATCACTGTGGAAGATGGGGAATAGATGGGCACACACTGTGGAAGCACTGTAATTCACAAGGAAAGTAGTGGAAATGCTCGAGCAGAGTGAACTAAACGCAGTGAAATCACATTGCTTTTCCTGGGAAATACATATGAATGTGCTTGAAAACACTATGAATATAAGGAGAAAGAGCCTGTATGGCTGTAAGATTGTGTTTGAACACTGGGAAATCACGTTCACTGAGTGCGAACTAAGTTGGAAGCTGGCTTCACTGAGAATTCCCCATGCAAAGTAGGCGTTGTTAGGGAAATGCTGGTTAAACACTGCAGAATAAAGTTCTCAAAGTCTAGAAATACCAATGTGGAAATCACGGACGTGTTCAGAAATGATCTACAATATGCGGGTGTAGATGTTAGTGTACCATAATTAGGGCAGCAAAGTGTTTCTTCTCTGGCAACTCGTTTTCTAAGAGCTGCAAAAGTAGTTTGCGCTCAATCTCAGTGAGTTTACATTTGGTTGCGCAAACGCGAAAACGCTTTACCTAGGGAAAGCTGAATGTCTCCAGCGCAGAGTGATATGCTGAGAAGTTGTATGCAAAGAGATGTGCACAGCACGGTGGTGCTTAGATTAGTGGGAATTCCTGGAGGAAGATGGGAGATAGATGTGAAAACACTGTGGAAGCACTTTAATGCACAAGGAAAGTAGTGGAAATGCTGGAGCAGAGTGAACTAAACGCAGTGAAATCACGTTGCTTTCCCAGGGAAATACATATGAATGTGCTTGGAAACACTGCGAATAGATATGGAAACAGCCTGTGTGGCTCCACGACTGTGTGTGACCACTGGGAAATCACATTAACTGATCTGAAAACTAAGTGGGATGCAGGTTTCACTGGAATTTCCGAGTGCAGCATTAGGCGTTTTTAGGAGAATGCTGGTTGAAGACTACGGAATAAAGTTCTCAAATCTAAAAGTAACAACGTGAAAGCAGGGACATCTTGGGAAATTGGCTGAATCCGCAGGAATACATGTTCGTATAGTGTAATTTGGCCAGCAGGGAGAGTTTCCTCTCCGACAACTCATTTTCTAACACCTGAAAAGCTAGTTTGCGAAAGCCTGTCTACACAGCTCAATCTCACTGAGTTTGCGTTTGGCGGTGCAATCGCGAAAAGGCTTTACCTAGGGAAAGCTGAAAGTCTCTAGCGCGGTGTGATATGCTCAGAAGATGTATGCAAAGAGATGTGCACAGCAGGGTGGTGTTTAGATTAATGAGAATTCACTGTGGAAGATGGGGGATAGATGTGAAAACACTGATGAAACATGGAAATTCACTTTGTAAGTACTGGAAATCTCGGAGATAAGTTAAATGAACACTGAAATTACATTGCTTTTCCAGGGAAATACGTATGAATGTGCTGGAAACACTGGGATTTCATGTGGAAAGAGCATTTATGGCTGTAAGACTGTGTTTGAGCACTGGTAATCACGTTCACTGAGCGCGAACTAAGTTGGATGCTGGATTCACTGAGAATTCCTCATGCAGAAGTAGGCTTTTTTGGGAAATGCTGGTTAAACACTGCAGAATAAAGTTCTCAGAGTCTGGAAATACCAACGTTTAAATCACGGACGTCTTTAGAGATGATCTACAATCAGCAGGTGTACATGTTAGTGTACCATAATTAGGGCAGCGGAGTGTTTCTTCTCTGGCAACTCGTATTCTAAGTGCTGCAAACGTAGTTTGCGAATGCCTGTCTGTACAACCCAATCTCACTGAGTTTGGGTTTGCGGCACAATCGCGAAAACGCTTTACCTTGGGAAAGCTGAATGTCTCTGGCGCGGTGTGATATGCTCAGATGATGTATGCAAAGAGATGTGCAGAGCAGGGTGGTGTTTAGATTAGTTGGAAATCACTGTGGAAGATGGGGAATAGATGGGCACACACTGTGGAAGCACTGTAATTCACAAGGAAAGTAGTGGAAATGCTGGAGCAGAGTGAACTAAACGCAGTGAAATCACATTGCTTTTCCTGGGAAATACATATGAATGTGCTTGAAAACACTATGAATATAAGGAGAAAGAGCCTGTATGGCTGTAAGATTGTGTTTGAACACTGGGAAATCACGTTCACTGAGTGCGAACTAAGTTGGAAGCTGGCTTCACTGAGAATTCCCCATGCAAAGTAGGCGTTGTTAGGGAAATGCTGGTTAAACACTGCAGAATAAAGTTCTCAAAGTCTAGAAATACCAATGTGGAAATCACGGACGTGTTCAGAAATGATCTACAATATGCGGGTGTAGATGTTAGTGTACCATAATTAGGGCAGCAAAGTGTTTCTTCTCTGGCAACTCGTTTTCTAAGAGCTGCAAACGTAGTTTGCGAATGCCTGTGTGTACCGCTCAATCTCAGTGAGTTTACATTTGGTTGCGCAAACGCGAAAACGCTTTACCTAGGGAAAGCTAAATGTCTCCAGCGCAGAGTGATATGCTGAGAAGTTGTATGCAAAGAGATGTGCACAGCACGGTGGTGCTTAGATTAGTGGGAATTCCTGAAGGAAGATGGGGAATAGATGTGAAAACACTGTGGAAGCACTTTAATGCACAAGGAAAGTAGTGGAAATGCTGGAGCAGAGTGAACTAAACGCAGTGAAATCACATTGCTTTTCCAGGGAAATACATATGAATGTGCTTGGAAACACTGCGAATAGATATGGAAACAGCCTGTGTGGCTCCACGACTGTGTGTGACCACTGGGAAATCACATTAACTGATCTGAAAACTAAGTGGGATGCAGGTTTCACTGGAATTTCCGAGTGCAGCATTAGGCGTTTTTAGGAGAATGCTGGTTGAAGACTACGGAATAAAGTTCTCAGATCTAAAAGTAACAACGTGAAAGCAGGGACATCTTGGGAAATTGGCTGAATCCGCAGGAATACATGTTCGTATAGTGTAAGGGAGTGTTTCCTCTCTGGCAACTCATTTTCTAAGACTGGAAAAGCTAGTTTGCGAAAGCCTGTCTACACAGCTCAATCTCACTGAGTTTGCGTTTGGCGGTGCAATCGCGTAAAGGTTTTACCTAGGGAAAGCTTAAAGTCTCTAGCGCGGTGTGATATGCTCAGAAGATGTATGCAAAGAGATGTGCACAGCAGGGTGGTGTTTAGATTAGTGGGAATTCACTCTGGAAGATGGGGAATAAATGTGAACACACTGTGGAAGCACTTTAATTCACAAGGAAAGTAGTGGAAATGCTGGAGCTGAGTGAACTAAACGCAGTGAAATCACATTGCTTTTCCAGGGAAATACATATGAATGTGCTTGGAAACACTATGAATATATGTGGAAAGAGCCTGTATGGCTGTAAGACTGTGTTTGAGCACTGGGAAATCACGTTCACTGAGTGCAAACTAAGTTGGATGCTGGCTTCACTGAGAATTCCTCATACAGAAGTAGGCGTTGTTAGGGAAATGCTGCTTAAACACTGCAGAATAAAGTTCCCAAAGTCTAGAAATAGTAACGTGGAAATCACGGACGTCTTTAGAAATGACTTACAATAAACGGGTATAGATATTAGTGTACTATAATTAGGGCAGCAAAGTGTTTCTTCTCTGGCAACTCATTTTCTAAGACCTGAAAAGCTAGTTTGCGAATGCCTGTCTATACAGCTCAATCTCACTGAGTTTGCGTTTGGCGGTGCAAACGCGAAAACGCTTTAGTTAGGGAAAGCTGAAAGTCTCCGGCGCGGTGTGATATGCTCAGAAGATGTATGCAGAGAGATGTGCACAGCAGGGTGGTGTTTAGATTAATGAGAATTCACTGTGGAAGATGGGGAATAGATGTGAAAACACTGATGAAACATTGGAATTCCCAATGTAAGTACTGGAAATCTCGAAGCTAAGTGAAATGAACACTGAAATTACATTGCTTTTCCAGGTAAATACGTATGAATGTGCTGGAACCACTGGGATTTCATGTGGAAAGAGCCTTTATGGCTGTAAGACTGTGTTTGAGCAACGGGGAATCACGTTCACTGAGCTGGGACCTAAGTTGGATGCTGGATTCCCTGAGAATTCCTCATGCAGAAGTAGGCTTTTTTTGGGAAATGCTGGTTAAACACTGCAGAATAAAGTTCTCAGAGTCTGGAAATACCAACGTTTAAATCACGGACGTCTTTAGAGATGATCTACAATAAGCGGGTGTATGTGTTAGTGTACCATAATTAGGGCAGCGTAGTGTTTCTTCTGTGGCAACTCGTTTTCTAAGAGCTTAAAAGCTTGTTTGCGAATGCCTGTCTGTACAACTCAATCTCACTGAGTTTTCGTTTGGCGGCGCAAACGCGAAATTTACCTAGGGAGAGCTGAATGTCTCTGGCGCGGTGTGATATGCTCAGATGATGTATGCAAAGAGATGTGCAGAGCAGGGTGGTTTTTAGATTAGTGGGAATTCACTCTGGAAGATGGGGAATAGATGTGAAAACACTGTGGAAGCACTGTAATTCACAAGGAAAGTAGTGGAAATGCTGGAGCAGAGTGAACTAAACGCAGTGAAATCACATTGCTTTTCCAAGGAAATACATATGAATGTGCTTGGAAACACTGGGATTTCATGTGGAAAGAGCCTGTATGGCTGTAAGACTGTGTTTGAGCACTGGGAAATCACGTTCACTGAGCTGCGAACTAAGTTGGAAGCTGGCTTCACTGAGAATTCCCCATGCAAAGTAGGCGTTGTTAGGGAAATGCTGGTTAAACACTGCAGAATAAAGTTCTCAAAGTCTTGAAATACCAACGTGGAAATCAAGGACGTCTGTAGAAATGCCGTACAATAAGCGGGTGTAGATGTTAGTGTACCATAATTAGGGCAGCAAAGTGTTTCTTCTCTGGCAACTCGTTTTCTAAGAGCTGCAAACGTAGTTTGCGAATGCCTGTCTGTACCGCTCAATCTCAGTGAGTTTACACTTGCTTGAGCAAACGGGACAATGCTTTACCTAGGGAAAGCTGAATGTCTCCAGCGCAGTGTGATATGCTGAGAAGTTGTATGCAAAGAGATGTGCACAGCACGGTGGTGTTTAGATTAGTGAGAATTCACTCTGGAAGATGGGGATAGATGTGAAAACACTGTGGAAGCACTTTAATGCACAAGGAAAGTAGTGGAAATGCTGGAGCAGAGTGAACTAAACGCAGTGAAATCACGTTGCTTTCCCAGGGAAATACATATGAATGTGCTTGGAAACACTGCGAATAGATATGGAAACAGCCTGTGTGGCTCCACGACTGTGTGTGACCACTGGGAACTCACATTAACTGATCTGAAAACTAAGTGGGATGCAGGTTTCACTGGAATTTCCGAGTGCAGCATTAGGCGTTTTTAGGAGAATGCTGGTTGAAGACTACGGAATAAAGTTCTCAGATCTAAAAGTAACAACGTGAAAGCAGGGACATCTTGGGAAATTGGCTGAATCCGCAGGAATACATGTTCGTATAGTGTAATTTGGCCAGCAGGGAGTGTTTCCTCTCCGACAACTCAATTTCTAAGACCGGAAAAGCTAGTTTGCGAAAGCCTGTCTACACAGCTCAATCTCACTGAGTTTGCGTTTGGCGGTGCAATCGCGAAAAGGCTTTACCTAGGAAAAGCTGAAAGTCTCTAGCGGGGTGTGATATGCTCAGAAGATGGATGCAAAGAGATGTGCACAGCAGGGTGGTGTTTAGATTAATGAGAATTCACTGTGGAAGATGGGGGATAGATGTGAAAACACTGATGAAACATGGAAATTCACAATGTAAGTACTGGAAATCTCGGAGATAAGTTAAATGAACACTGAAATTACATTGCTTTTCCAGGGAAATACGTATGAATGTGCTGGAAACACTGGGATTTCATGTGGAAAGAGCCTTTATGGCTGCAAGACTGTGTTTGAGCAACGGGAAATCACGTGCACTGAGCTGGGAACTAAGTTGGATGCTGGATTCCATGAGAATTCCTCATGCAGAAGTAGGCGTTTTTAGTGAAATGCTGGTTAAACACTGCAGAATAAAGTTCTCAGAGTCTAGAAATACCAATGTGGAAATCACGGACGTGTTTAGAAATGATCTACAATCGGTGGGTGTACAAGTTAGTGTGCCATAATTAGGGCAGCGAAGTGTTTCTTCTCTGGCAACTCGTTTTCTAAGAGCTGCAAACGTAGTTTGCGAATGCCTGTCTGTACAACTCAATCTCACTGAGTTTTCGTTTGGCGGCGCAAACGCCAAAACGCTTTACCTAGGGAAAGCTGAATGTCTCTGGCGCGGTGTGATATGCTCAGATGATGTATGCAAAGAGATGTGCACAGCAGGGTGGTATTTAGATTAGTGGGAATTCACTCTGGAAGATGGGGAATAGATGTGAACACACTGTGGAAGCACTGTAATTCACAAGGAAAGTAGTGGAAATGCTGGAGCCAGGTGAACTAAACGCAGTGAAATCACATTGCTCTGCCAGGGAAATACATATGAATGTGCTTGGAAACACTATGAATATATGTGGAAAGAGCCTGTATGGCTGTAAGACTGTGTTTGAGCACTGGGAAATCACGTTCACTGAGCTGCGAACTAAGTTGGATGCTGGATTCACTGAGAATTCCTCACGCAGAAGTAGGCGTTGTTAGGGAAATGCTGGTTAAACACTGCAGAATAAAGTTCTCAAAGTCTAGAAATACCAACGTGGAAATCACGGACGTCTTTAGAAATGCCGTACAATAAGCGGGTGTAGATGTTAGTGTACCATAATTAGGGCAGCGAAGTGTTTCTTCTGTGGCAACTCATTTTCTAAGACCTGAAAAGCTAGTTTGCGAATGCCTGTCTGTACAGCTCAATCTCACTGAGTTTGCGTTTGGCGGCGCAAACGCGAAAACGCATTACTTAGGGAAAGCTGAATGTCTCTAGCGCGGTGTGATATGCTGAGAAGATGTATGCAAAGAGATGTGCACAGCAGGGTGGTGTTTAGATTAATGAGAATTCACTGTGGAAGATGGGGGATAGATGTGAAAACACTGATGAAACATGGAAATTCACACTGTAAGTACTGGAAATCTCAGAGATAAGTTAAATGAACACTGAAATCACAATGCTTTTCCAGGGAAATACGTATGAATGTGCTGGAAACACTGGGATTTCATGTGGAAAGAGCCTGTATGGCTGTAAGACTGTGTTTGAGCACTGGGAAATCACGTTCACTGAGCTGCGAACTAAGTTGGATGCTGGATTCACTGAGAATTCCTCATGCAGAAGTAGGCGTTTTTAGTGAAATGCTGGTTAAACACTGCAGAATAAAGTTCTCAGAGTCTAGAAATACCAACGTGTAAATCACGGACGTCTTTAGAAATGATCTACAATCGGTGGTGTACATGTTAGTGTACCATAATTAGGGCAGCGAAGTGTTTCTTCTCTGGCAACTCGTTATCTAAGAGCTTAAAAGCTTGTTTGCGAATGCCTGTCTGTACAGCTCAATCTCACTGAGTTTGCGTTTGGCGGCGCAAACGCGAAAACGCTTTACCTAGGGAAAGCTGAATGTCTCTAGCGCGGTGTGATACGCTGAGAAGATATATGCTAAGAGATGTGCACAACAGGGTGGTGTTTAGATTAGTGGGAAATCACTGTGGAAGATGGGGAATAGATGGGCACACACTGTGGAAGCACTGTAATTCACAAGGAAAGTAGTGGAAATGCTGGAGCAGAGTGAACTAAACGCAGTGAAATCACATTGCTTTTCCAAGGAAATACATATGAATGTGCTTGGAAACACTATGAATATAAGGAGAAAGAGCCTGTATGGCTGTAAGACTGTGTTTGAGCACTGGGAAATCACGTTCACTGAGCTGCGAACTAATTTGGATGCCGGATTCACTGAGAATTCCTCATGCAGAAGTAGGCGTTGTTAGGGAAATGCTGGTTAAACACTGCAGAATAAAGTTCTCAAAGTCTAGAAATACCAACGTGGAAATCACGGACGTCTGAAGAAATGCCGTACAATAAGCGGGTGTAGATGTTAGTGTACCATAATTAGGGCAGCAAAGTGTTTCTTCTCTGGCAACTCGTTTTCTAAGAGCTGCAAACGTAGTTTGCGAATGCCTGTGTGTACCGCTCAATCTCAGTGAGTTTACATTTGGTTGCGCAAACGCGAAAACGCTTTACCTAGGGAAAGCTGAATGTCTCCAGCGCAGAGTGATATGCTGAGAAGTTGTATGCAAAGAGATGTGCACAGCACGGTGGTGTTTAGATTAGTGGGAATTCACGGTGGAAGATGGGGAATAGATGTGAAAACACTGTGGAAGCACTGTAATGCACAAGGAAAGTAGTGGAAATGCTGGAGCAGAGTGAACTGAACGCAGTGAAATCACATTGCTTTTCCAGGGAAATACATATGAATGTGCTTGGAAACACTGCGAATAGATGTGGAAAGAGCCTGTGTGGCTCCACGACTGTGTTTGACCACTGGGAAATCACATTAACTGAGCTGCAAACTAAGTGGGATGCTGGTTTCACTGGAATTTCCGAGTGCAGCATTAGGCGTTTTTAGGAGAATGCTGGTTGAAGACTACGGAATAAAGTTCTCAAATCTAAAAGTAACAACGTGAAAGCAGGGACATCTTGGGAAATTGGCTGAATCCGCAGGAATACATGTTCGTATAGTGTAAGGGAGTGTTTCCTCTCTGGCAACTCATTTTCTAAGACTGGAAAAGCTAGTTTGCGAAAGCCTGTCTACACAGCTCAATCTCACTGAGTTTGCGTTTGGCGGTGCAATCGCATAAAGGTTTTACCTAGGGAAAGCTTAAAGTCTCTAGCGCGGTGTGATATGCTCAGAAGATGTATGCAAAGAGATGTGCACAGCAGGGTGGTGTTTAGATTAGTGGGAATTCACTCTGAAGATGGGGAATAAATGTGAACACACTGTGGAAGCACTTTAATTCACAAGGAAAGTAGTGGAAATGCTGGAGCTGAGTGAACTAAACGCAGTGAAATCACATTGCTTTTCCAGGGAAATACATATGAATGTGCTTGGAAACACTTCGAATAGATGTGGAAAGAGCCTGTATGGCTGTAAGACTGTGTTTGAGCACTGGGAAATCACGTTCACTGAGTGCAAACTAAGTTGGATGCTGGCTTCACTGAGAATTCCTTATACAGAAGTAGGCGTTGTTAGGGAAATGCTGCTTAAACACTGCAGAATAAAGTTGCCAAAGTCTAGAAATAGTAACGTGGAAATCACGGACGTCTTTAGAAATGACTTACAATAAACGGGTATAGATATTAGTGTACTATAATTAGGGCAGCAAAGTGTTTCTTCTCTGGCAACTCATTTTCTAAGACCTGAAAAGCTAGTTTGCGAATGCCTGTCTATACAGCTCAATCTCACTGAGTTTGCGTTTGGCGGTGCAAACGCGAAAACGCTTTAGTTAGGGAAAGCTGAAAGTCTCCGGCGCGGTGTGATATGCTCAGAAGATGTATGCAGAGAGATGTGCACAGCAGGGTGGTGTTTAGATTAATGAGAATTCACTGTGGAAGATGGGGAATAGATGTGAAAACACTGATGAAACATTGGAATTCCCAATGTAAGTACTGGAAATCTCGAAGCTAAGTGAAATGAACACTGAAATTACATTGCTTTTCCAGGTAAATACGTATGAATGTGCTGGAACCACTGGGATTTCATGTGGAAAGAGCCTTTATGGCTGTAAGACTGTGTTTGAGCAACGGGGAATCACGTTCACTGAGCTGGGACCTAAGTTGGATGCTGGATTCCCTGAGAATTCCTCATGCAGAAGTAGGCTTTTTTGGGAAATGCTGGTTAAACACTGCAGAATAAAGTTCTCAGAGTCTGGAAATACCAACGTTTAAATCACGGACGTCTTTAGAAATGATCTACAATCAGCGGGTGTACATGTTAGTGTACCATAATTAGGGCAGCGAAGTGTTTCTTCTCTGGCAACTCGTTTTCTAAGAGCTGCAAACGTAGTTTGCGAATGCCTGTCTGTACAGCTTAATCTCACTGAGTTTGCGTTTGGCGGCGCAAACGCGAAAACGCTTTACCTAGGGAAAGCTGAATGTCTCTAGTGCGGTGTGATATGCTGAGAAGATGTATGCTAAGAGATGTGCACAACAGGGTGGTATTTAGATTAGTGTAATTTCACTGCGGAAAATGGGGAATAGATGTGAAAACACTGTGGAAGCACTGTAATTCACAAGGAAAGTAGTGGAAATGCTGGAGCAGAGTGAACTAAACGCAGTGAAATCACATTGCTTTTCCAGGGAAATACATATGAATGTGCTTGAAAACACTAGGAATAGATGTGGAAAGAGCCTGTATGGCTGTAAGACTGTGTTTGAGCACTGGGAAATCACGTTCACAGAGCAGTGAACTAAGTTGGAAGCTGGATTCACTGAGAATTCCCCATGCAAAGTAGGCGTTGTTAGGGAAATGCTGGTTAAACACTGCAGAATAAAGTTCTCAAAGTCTAGAAATACCAACGTGGAAATCACGGACGTGTTCAGAAATGATCTACAATAAGCGGGTGTAGATGTTAGTGTACCATAATTAGGGCAGCAAAGTGTTTCTTCTCTGGCAACTCGTTTTCTAGGAGTTACAAAAGTAGTTTGCGAATGCCTCCGTGTACCGCTCAATCTCAGTGAGTGTACATTTGGTTGCGCAAACGCGAAAACGCTCTACCAATGGAAAGCTAAATGTCTCCAGCGCAGAGTGATATGCTGAGAAGTTGTATGCAAAGAGATGTGCACAGCACGGTGGTGCTTAGATTAGTGGGAATTCCTGGAGGAAGATGGGAGATAGATGTGAAAACACTGTGGAAGCACTTTAATGCACAAGGAAAGTAGTGGAAATGCTGGAGCAGAGTGAACTAAAGGCAGTGAAATCACGTTGCTTTCCCAGGGAAATACATATGAATGTGCTTGGAAACACTGCGAATAGATATGGAAACAGCCTGTGTGGCTCCACGACTGTGTGTGGCCACTGGGAAATCACATTAACTGATCTGAAAACTAAGTGGGATGCAGGTTTCACTGGAATTTCCGAGTGCAGCATTAGGCGTTTTTAGGAGAATGCTGGTTGAAGACTACGGAATAAAGATCTCAGATCTAAAAGTAAAAACGTGAAAGCAGGGACATCTTGGGAAATTGGCTGAATCCGCAGGAATACATGTTCGTATAGTGTAATTTGGCCAGCAGGGAGTGTTTCCTCTCCGACAACTCAATTTCTAAGACCGGAAAAGCTAGTTTGCGAAAGCCTGTCTACACAGCTCAATCTCACTGAGTTTGCGTTTGGCGGTGCAATCGCGAAAAGGCTTTACCTAGGAAAAGCTGAAAGTCTCTAGCGGGGTGTGATATGCTCAGAAGATGGATGCAAAGAGATGTGCACAGCAGGGTGGTGTTTAGATTAATGAGAATTCACTGTGGAAGATGGGGGATAGATGTGAAAACACTGATGAAACATGGAAATTCACAATGTAAGTACTGGAAATCTCGAGATAAGTTAAATGAACACAGTGAAATTACATTGCTTTTCCAGGGAAATACGTATGAATGTGCTGGAAACACTGGGATTTCATGTGGAAAGAGCCTTTATGGCTGCAAGACTGTTTGAGCAACGGGAAATCACGTGCACTGAGCTGGGAACTAAGTTGGATGCTGGATTCCATGAGAATTCCTCATGCAGAAGTAGGCGTTTTTAGGGAAATGCTGGTTAAACACTGCAGAATAAAGTTCTCAGAGTCTAGAAATAACAAGGTGGACATCTCGGACGTCTTTAGAAATGATCTACAATCAGCGGGTGTACATGTTAGTGTACCATAATTAGGGCAGCGAAGTGTTTCTTCTCTGGCAACTCGTTTTCTAAGAGCTGCAAACGTAGTTTGCGAATGCCTGTCTGTACAACTCAATCTCACTGAGTTTGGATTGGCGGCGCAAACGCGAAATTTACCTAGGGAGAGCTGAATGTCTCTGGCGCGGTGTGATATGCTCAGATGATGTATGCAAAGAGATGTGCAGAGCAGGGTGGTATTTAGATTAGTGGGAATTCACTCTGGAAGATGGGGAATAAATGTGAACACACTGTGGAAGCACTTTAATTCACAAGGAAAGTAGTGGAAATGCTGGAGCTGAGTGAACTAAACGCAGTGAAATCACATTGCTTTCCCAGGGAAATACATATGAATGTGCTTGGAAACACTGCGAATAGATATGGAAACAGCCTGTGTGGCTCCACGACTGTGTGTGACCACTGGGAAATCACATTAACTGATCTGAAAACTAAGTGGGAAGCAGGTTTCACTGGAATTTCCGAGTGCAGCATTAGGCGTTTTTAGGAGAATGCTGGTTGAAGACTACGGAATAAAGTTCTCAAATCTAAAAGTAACAACGTGAAAGCAGGGACATCTTGGGAAATTGGCTGAATCCGCAGGAATACATGTTCGTATAGTGTAATTTGGCCAGCAGGGAGAGTTTCCTCTCCGACAACTCATTTTCTAACACCTGAAAAGCTAGTTTGCGAATGCCTGTCTACACAGCTCAATCTCACTGAGTTTGCGTTTGGCGGTGCAAACGTGAAAACGCTTAACCTGGGGAAAGCTTAATGTCTCTAGCGCGGTGTGATACGCTGAGAAGATATATGCAAAGAGATGTGCACAGCAGGGTGGTGTTTAGATTATTGGGAATTCACGGTAGAAGATGGGGATAGATGTGAAAACACTGTTGAAACATTGGAATTCACATTGTAAGTACTGGAAATCTCGAGATAAGTTAAATGAACACTGAAATTACATTGCTTTTCCAGGGAAATACGTATGAATGTGCTGGAAACACTGGAAATTCATGTGGAAAGAGCCTGTAGAGCTGTAAGACTGTGTTTGAGCACTGGGAAATCACGTTAGCTGAGCTGCGAACTAAGTTGGATGCTGGATTCACTGAGAATTCCGAGTGCAGATGTAGGCGTTTTTAAGGGAATGCTGGTTAAACACTGCAGAATAAAGTTCTCAAAGTCTAAAAATACCAATGTGGAAATCACGGACGTGTTTAGAAATGATCTACAATCGGTGGGTGTACAAGTTAGTGTGCCATAATTAGGGCAGCGAAGTGTTTCTTCTGTGGCAACTCGTTATCTAAGAGCTTAAAAGCTTGTTTGGGAATGCCTGTCTGTACAACGCAATCTCACTGAGTTTGCTTTTGGCCGCGCAAACGTGAAAACGCTTAAAATGGGGAAAGCTTAATGTCTCTAGCGAGGTGTGATACGCTGAGAAGATGTATGCAAAGAGATGTGCCCAGCAGGGTGGTGGTTAGTTTAGTGGGAAATCACTGTGGAAGATGGGGAATAGATGGGCACACACTGTGGAAGCACTGTCATGCACAAGGAAAGTAGTGGAAATGCTGGAGCAGAGTGAACTAAACGCAGTGAAATCACATTGCTTTTCCAGGGAAATACATATGAATGTGCTTGGAAACACTATGAATATAAGGAGAAAGAGCCTGTATGGCTGTAAGATTGTGTTTGAGCACTGGGAAATCACGTTCACTGAGCTGCGAAGTAAGTTGGATGCTGGATTCACTGAGAATTCCTCATGCAGAAGTAGGCGTTGTTAGGGAAATGCTGGTTAAACACTGCAGAATAAAGTTCTCAAAGTCTAGAAATACCAACGTGGAAATCACGGACGTCTTTAGAAATGACCTACAATAAGCGGGTGTAGATGTTAGTGTACCATAATTAGGGCAGCGAAGTGTTTCTTCTCTGGCAACTCGTTTTCTAGGAGTTACAAAAGTAGTTTGCGAATGCCTCCGTGTACCGCTCAATCTGTACATTTGGTTGCGTAAACGCGAAAAAGCTCTACCAATGGAAAGCTAAATGTCTCCAGCGCAGAGTGATATGCTGAGAAGTTGTATGCAAAGAGATGTGCACAGCACGGTGGTGCTTAGATTAGTGGGAATTCCTGGAGGAAGATGGGAGATAGATGTGAAAACACTGTGGAAGCACTTTAATGCACAAGGAAAGTAGTGGAAATGCTGGAGCAGAGTGAACTAAACGCAGTGAAATCACGTTGCTTTCCCAGGGAAATACATATGAATGTGCTTGGAAACACTGCGAATAGATATGGAAACAGCCTGTGTGGCTCCACGACTGTGTGTGACCACTGGGAAATCACATTAACTGATCTGAAAACTAAGTGGGATGCAGGTTTCACTGGAATTTCCGAGTGCAGCATTAGGCGTTTTTAGGAGAATGCTGGTTGAAGACTACGGAATAAAGTTCTCAAATCTAAAAGTAACAACGTGAAAGCAGGGACATCTTGGGAAATTGGCTGAATCCGCAGGAATACATGTTCGTATAGTGTAATTTGGCCAGCAGGGAGTGTTTCCTCTCCGACAACTCATTTTCTAACACCTGAAAAGCTTGTTTGCGAAAGCCTGTCTACACAGCTCAATCTCACTGAGTTTGCGTTTGGCGCTGCAATCGCGAAAAGGCTTTACCTAGGGAAAGCTGAAAGTCTCTAGCGCGGTGTGATATGCTCAGAAGATGGATGCAAAGAGATGTGCACAGCAGGGTGGTGTTTAGATTAATGAGAATTCACTGTGGAAGATGGGGGATAGATGTGAAAACACTGATGAAACATGGAAATTCACATTGTAAGTACTGGAAATCTCGGAGATAAGTTAAATGAACACTGAAATTACATTGCTTTTCCAGGGAAATACGTATGAATGTGCTGGAAACACTGGGATTTCATGTGGAAAGAGCCTTTATGGCTGCAAGACTGTGTTTGAGCAACGGGAAATCACGTCCACTGAGCTGGGAACTAAGTTGGATGCTGGATTCCATGAGAATTCCTCATGCAGAAGTAGGCGTTTTTAGTGAAATGCTGGTTAAACACTGCAGAATAAAGTTCTCAGAGTCTAAAAATACCAATGTGGAAATCACGGACGTGTTTAGAAATGATCTACAATCGGTGGGTGTACAAGTTAGTGTGCCATAATTAGGGCAGCAAAGTGTTTCTTCTCTGGCAACTCGTATTCTAAGTGCTGCAAACGTAGTTTGCGAATGCCTATCTGTACAACCCAATCTCACTGAGTTTGGGTTTGCGGCACAATCGCAAAAACGCTTTACCTTGGGAAAGCTGAATGTCTCTGGCGCGGTGTGATATGCTCACAAGATGTATGCAAAGAGATGTGCCCAGCAGGGTGGTGGTTAGTTTAGTGGGAAATCACTGTGGAAGATGGGGAATAGATGGGCACACACTGTGGAAGCACTGTAATTCACAAGGAAAGTAGTGGAAATGCTCGAGCAGAGTGAACTAAACGCAGTGAAATCACATAGCTTTTCCTGGGAAATACATATGAATGTGCTTGGAAACACTATGAATATAAGGAGAAAGAGCCTGTATGGCTGTAAGATTGTGTTTGAGCACTGGGAAATCACGTTCACTGAGTGCGAACTAAGTTGGATGCTGGATTCACTGAGAATTCCTCATGCAGAAGTAGGCGTTGTTAGGGAAATGCTGCTTAAACACTGCAGAATAAAGTTCTCAAAGTCTAGAAATACCAATGTGGAAATCACGGACGTCTTTAGAAATGACCTACAATATGCGGGTGTAGATGTTAGTGTACCATAATTAGGGCAGCGAAGTGTTTCTTCTCTGGCAACTCGTTTTCTAAGAGCTGCAAACGTAGTTTGCGAATGCCTCCGTGTACCGCTCAATCTCAGTGAGTTTACATTTGGTTGTGCAAACGCGAAAACGCTCTACCAATGGAAAGCTAAATGTCTCCAGCGCAGAGTGATATGCTGAGAAGTTGTATGCAAAGAGATGTGCACAGCACGGTGGTGTTTAGATTAGTGGGAATTCACGGTGGAAGATGGGGAATAGATGTGAAAACACTGTGGAAGCACTGTAATGCACAAGGAAAGTAGTGGAAATGCTGGAGCAGAGTGAACTAAACGCAGTGAAATCACATTGCTTTTCCAGGGAAATACATATGAATGTGCTTGGAAACACTGCGAATAGATGTGGAAAGAGCCTGTGTGGCTCCACGACTGTGTGTGACCACTGGGAACTCACATTAACTGATCTGAAAACTAAGTGGGATGCAGGTTTCACTGGAATTTCCGAGTGCAGCATTAGGCGTTTTTAGGAGAATGCTGGTTGAAGACTACAGAATAAAGTTCTCAGATCTAAAAGTAACAACGTGAAAGCAGGGACATCTTGGGAAATTGGCTGAATCCGCAGGAATACATGTTCGTATAGTGTAAGGGAGTGTTTCCTCTCTGGCAACTCATTTTCTAAGACTGGAAAAGCTAGTTTGCGAAAGCCTGTCTACACAGCTCAATCTCACTGAGTTTGCGTTTGGCGGTGCAATCGCGTAAAGGTTTTACCTAGGGAAAGCTTAAAGTCTCTAGCGCGGTGTGATATGCTCAGAAGATGTATGCAAAGAGATGTGCACAGCAGGGAGGTGTTTAGATTAGTGGGAATTCACGGTGGAAGATGGGGAATAGATGTGAAAACACTGTGGAAGCACTCTAATTCACAAGGAAAGTAGTGGAAATGCTGTAGCAGAGTGAACTAAACGCAGTGAAATCACATTGCTTTTCCAAGGAAATACATATGAATGTGCTTGGAAACACTATGAATATATGTGGAAAGAGCCTGTATGGCTGTAAGACAGTGTTTGAGCACTGGGAAATCACGTTCACTGAGTGCAAACTAAGTTGGATGCTGGATTCACTGAGAATTCCTCATACAGAAGTAGGCGTTGTTAGGGAAATGCTGCTTAAACACTGCAGAATAAAGTTGCCAAAGTCTAGAAATAGTAACGTGGAAATCACGGACGTCTTTAGAAATGACTTACAATAAGCGGGTATAGATATTAGTGTGCCATAATTAGGGCAGCAAAGTGTTTCTTCTCTGGCAACTCATTTTCTAAGACCTGAAAAGCTAGTTTGCGAATGCCTGTCTATACAGCTCAATCTCACTGAGTTTGCGTTTGGCGGTGCAAACGCGAAAACGCTTTAGTTAGGGAAAGCTGAAAGTCTCCGGCGCGGTGTGATATGCTGAGAAGATGTATGCAAAGAGATGTGCACAGCAGGGTGGTGTTTAGATTAATGAGAATTCACTGTGGAAGATGGGGAATAGATGTGAAAACACTGATGAAACATTGGAATTCCCAATGTAAGAACTGGAAATCTCGAAGCTAAGTGAAATGAACACTGAAATTACATTGCTTTTCCAGGTAAATACGTATGAATGTGCTGGAACCACTGGGATTTCATGTGGAAAGGGCCTTTATGGCTGTAAGACTGTGTTTGAGCAACGGGGAATCACGTTCACTGAGCTGGGACCTAAGTTGGATGCTGGATTCCCTGAGAATTCCTCATGCAGAAGTAGGCTTTTTTAGGGAAATGCTGGTTAAACACTGCAGAATAAAGTTCTCAGAGTCTGGAAATACCAACGTTTAAATCACGGACGTCTTTAGAGATGATCTACAATAAGCGGGTGTATGTGTTAGTGTACCATAATTAGGGCAGCGAAGTGTTTCTTCTGTGGCAACTCGTTATCTAAGAGCTTAAAAGCTTGTTTTGGAATGCCTGTCTGCGCAACGCAATCTCACTGAGTTTGCGTTTGGCCGCGCAAACGCGAAATTTACCTGGGGAAAGCTTAATGTCTCTGGCGCGGTGTGATATGCTCAGATGATGTATGCAAAGAGATGTGCAGAGCAGGGTGGTATTTAGATTAGTGGGAATTCACTCTGGAAGATGGGGAATAAATGTGAACACACTGTGGAAGCACTTTAATTCACAAGGAAAGTAGTGGAAATGCTGGAGCTGAGTGAACTAAACGCAGTGAAATCACATTGCTTTTCCAAGGAAATACATATGAATGTGCTTGGAAACACTATGAATATATGTGGAAAGAGCCTGTATGGCTGTAAGACTGTGTTTGAGCACTGGGAAATCACGTTCACTGAGTGCGAACTAAGTTGGATGCTGGCTTCACTGAGAATTCCTCATGCAGAAGTAGGCGTTGTTAGGGAAATGCTGCTTAAACACTGCAGAATAAAGTTCTCAAAGTCTAGAAATACCAATGTGGAAATCACGGACGTGTTCAGAAATGATCTACAATATGCGGGTGTAGATGTTAGTGTACCATAATTAGGGCAGCAAAGTGTTTCTTCTCTGGCAACTCGTTTTCTAGGAGTTACAAAAGTAGTTTGCGAATGCCTCCGTGTACCGCTCAATCTCAGTGAGTGTACATTTGGTTGCGCAAACGCGAAAACGCTTTACCTAGGGAAAGCTAAATGTCTCCAGCGCAGAGTGATATGCTGAGAAGTTGTATGCAAAGAGATGTGCACAGCACGGTGGTGTTTAGATTAGTGGGAATTCACGGTGGAAGATGGGGAATAGATGTGAAAACACTGTGGAAGCACTGTAATGCACAAGGAAAGTAGTGGAAATGCTGGAGCTGAGTGAACTAAACGCAGTGAAATCACGTTGCTTTTCCAGGGAAATACATATGAATGTGCTTGGAAACACTGCGAATAGATATGGAAACAGCCTGTGTGGCTCCACGACTGTGTGTGACCACTGGGAACTCACATTAACTGATCTGAAAACTAAGTGGGATGCAGGTTTCACTGGAATTTCCGAGTGCAGCATTAGGCGTTTTTAGGAGAATGCTGGTTGAAGACTACGGAATAAAGTTCTCAGATCTAAAAGTAACAACGTGAAAGCAGGGACATCTTGGGAAATTGGCTGAATCCGCAGGAATACATGTTCGTATAGTGTAATGTGGCCAGCAGGGAGTGTTTCCTCTCCGGCAACTCATTTTCTAAGACCTGAAAAGCTGGTTTGCGAAAGCCTGTCTACACAGCTCAATCTCACTGAGTTTGCGTTTGGCGGTGCAATCGCGAAAAGGCTTTACCTAGGGAAAGCTGAAAGTCTCTAGCGCGGTGTGATATGCTCAGAAGATGGATGCAAAGAGATGTGCACAGCAGGGTGGTGTTTAGATTAATGAGAATTCACTGTGGAAGATGGGGGATAGATGTGAAAACACTGATGAAACATGGAAATTCACACTGTAAGTACTGGAAATCTCGGAGATAAGTTAAATGAACACTGAAATTACATTGCTTTTCCAGGGAAATACGTATGATTGTGCTGGAAACACTGGGATTTCATGTGGTAAGAGCCTTTATGGCTGCAAGACTGTGTTTTACCAACGGGAAATCGGGTCCACTGAGCTGGAAACTAAGTTGGATGCTCGATTCCCTGAGAATTCCTCATGTAGAAGTAGGTGTTTTTAGGGAAATGCTGGTTTAACACTGCAGAATAAAGTTTTCAGAGTCTAGAAATACCAACGTGGAAATCACAGACGTCTTTAGAAATGACCCACAATCAGCGGGTGTACATGTTAGTGTACCATAATTAGGGCAGCGAAGTGTTTCATCTCGTGCTACCCGTTTTCTAAGAGCTGCAAACGTAGTTTGCGAATGCCTGTGTGTACCGCTCAATCTCAGTGAGTTTACATTTGCTTGGGCAAACGCGAAAACGCTTTACCTAGGGAAAGCTGAATGTCTCCAGCGCAGAGTGATATGCTGAGAAGTTGTATGCAAAGAGATGTGCACAGCACGGTGGTGCTTAGATTTGTGAGAATTCACTGTGGAAGATGGGGAATAGATGTGAAAACACTGATGAAACATTGAAATTCACAATGTAAGTACTGGAAATCTCGGAGCTAAGTGAAAAGAACACTGAAATTACAATGCTTTTCCAGGGACATACTTATAAATGTGCTGGAAACACTGGGATTTCATGTGGAAAAAGCCTTTATGGCTGCAAGACTGTGTTTGAGCAACGTGAAATCACGTCCCCTGAGCTGGGAAATAAGTTGGATGCTGGATTCCCTGAGAATTCCTCATGCAGAAGTAGGCGTTTTTAGGGAAATGCTGGTTAAACACTGCAGAATAAAGTTCTCAAAGTATCGAAATACCAACGTGGAAATCACAGACGTCTTTAGAAATGATCTACATTCGGTGGGTGTACAAATTAGTGTGCCATAATTAGGGCAGCGAAGTGTTTCTTCTCTGGCAACTCGTATTCTAAGTGCTGCAAACGTAGTTTGCGAATGCCTGTCTGTACAACCCAATCTCACTGAGTTTGGGTTTGCGGCGAAAACGTGAAAACGCTTTACCAATGGAAAGGTGAATGTCTCTGGAGCGGTGTGATATGCTCAGAAGATGTATGCAAAGAGATGTGCACAGCAGGGTGGTGTTTAGATTATTGGGAATTCCCGGTGGAAGATGGGGATAGATGTGAAAACACTGTGGAAGCACTCTAATTCACAAGGAAAGTAGTGTAAATGCTGGAGCAGAGTGAACTAAAGGCAGTGAAATCACATTGCTTTTCCAGGAAACACATATGAATGTGCTTGGAAACACTGCGAATAGATGTGGAAAGAGCCTGTGTGGCTCCACGACTGTGTTTGACCACTGGGAAATCACATTAACTGAGCTGCAAACTAAGTGGGATGCAGGTTTCACTGGAATTTCCGAGTGCAGCATTAGGCGTTTTTAGGAGAATGCTGGTTGAAGACTACGGAATAAAGTTCTCAGATCTAAAAGTAACAACGTGAAAGCAGGGACATCTTGGGAAATTGGCTGAATCCGCAGGAATACATGTTCGTATAGTGTAATTTGGCCTGGAGGGAGTGTTTCCTCTCTGGCAACTCAATTTCTAAGACCGGAAAAGCTAGTTTGCGAAAGCCTGTCTACACAGCTCAATCTCACTGAGTTTGCGTTTGGCTGTGCAATCGCGTAAAGGTTTTACCTAGGGAAAGCTGAATGTGTCTAGCGCGGTGTGATATGCTGAGAAGATGTATGCAAAGAGATGTGCACAGCAGGGTGGTATTTAGATTAGTGGGAATTCACTGCGGAAGATGGGGAATAGATGTGAAAACACTGTGGAAGCACTGTAATTCACAAGGAAAGTAGTGGAAATGCTGGAGCAGAGTGAACTAAACGCAGTGAAATCACATTGCTTTTCCAAGGAAATACATATGAATGTGCTTGGAAACACTATGAATATATGTGGAAAGAGCCTGTATGGCTGTAAGACTGTGTTTGAGCACTGGGAAATCACGTTCACTGAGCTGCGAACTAAGTTGGATGCTGGATTCACTGAGAATTCCTCACGCAGAAGTAGGCGTTGTTAGGGAAATGCTGCTTAAACACTGCAGAATAAAGTTGCCAAAGTCTAGAAATAGTAACGTGGAAATCACGGACGTCTTTAGAAATGACTTACAATAAACGGGTATAGATATTAGTGTACTATAATTATGGCAGCAAAGTGTTTCTTCTCTGGCAACTCATTTTCTAAGACCTGAAAAGCTAGTTTGCGAATGCCTGTCTATACAGCTCAATCTCACTGAGTTTGCGTTTGGCGGTGCAAACGCGAAAACGCTTTAGTTAGGGAAAGCTGAAAGTCTCCGGCGCGGTGTGATATGCTCAGAAGATGTATGCAAAGAGATGTGCACAGCAGGGTGGTGTTTAGATTAATGAGAATTCACTGTGGAAGATGGGGAATAGATGTGAAAACACTGATGAAACATTGGAATTCCCAATGTAAGTACTGGAAATCTCGAAGTTAAGTGAAATGAACACTGAAATTACAATGCTTTTCCAGGTAAATACGTATGAATGTGCTGGAACCACTGGGATTTCATGTGGAAAGAGCCTTTATGGCTGTAAGACTGTGTTTGAGCAACGGGGAATAACGTTCACTGAGCTGGGACCTAAGTTGGATGCTGGATTCCCTGAGAATTCCTCATGCAGAAGTAGGCTTTTTTAGGGAAATGCTGGTTAAACACTGCAGAATAAAGTTCTCAGAGTCTGGAAATACCAAGGTGGAAATCACGGACGTCTTTAGAAATGATCTACAATCAGCGGGTGTACATGTAGTGTACCATAATTAAAGGAGCGAAGTCTTTCTTTTCTGGCAACTCGTTTTCTAAGAATTGCAACCGTAGTTTGCGAATGCCTGTCTGTACAGCTTAATCTCACTGAGTTTTCGTTTGGCGGCGCAAACGCGAAAACGCTTTACCTAGGGAAAGGTGAATGTCTCTGGCGCGGTGTGATATGCTCAGATGATGTATGCAAAGAGATGTGCAGAGCAGGGTGGTGTTTAGATTAGTGGGAATTCACTTAGATGTGAAAGCACTGTAATTCACAAGGAAAGTAGTGGAAATGCTGAAGCAGAGTGTACTAAATGCAGTGAAATCACATTGCTTTTCCAGGGAAATACATGTGAATGGGCTTGGAAAAACTGCGAATAGATGTAATAACCGCCTGTGTGGCTGTATGACTGTGTTTGACCACTAGGAAATCACATTAACTGAGCTGCAAACTAAGTGGGATGCTGGTTTCACTGGAAATTCTAAGTGCAGAAGTAGGCGTTTTTAGGACAATGCTGGTTGAAGACTACAGAATAAAGTTCTCAAATCTAAAAGTAACAATGTGAAAGCACGGACATCTTGGCAAATTGGCTGAATCAGCAGGAATACATGTTCGTGTAGTGTAATTTGGGCAGGAGGGAGTGTTTCCTCTCTGGCAACTCGTTTTCTAAGACCTGAAAAGCTAGTTTGTCCAGCTCTTTCTCACTGAGTTTGTGTTTGGAGCCGCAAACGCAAAAACGCTTTACCTAGGGAAAGCTGAATGTCTCTGGCGCGGTGTGATGTGCTGAGAAGTTGTATGCAAAGAGATGTGCACAGCACGGTGGTGTTTAGATTAGTGGGAATTCACTGTGGAAGATGGGGAATAGATGTGAAAACACTTTGCAAGCACTGTAATGCACAAAGAAAGTAGTGGAAATGCTGGAGCAGAGGGAACTAAACACAGTGAAATCACATTGCTTATGCAGGAAAGACATATGAATGTGCTTGGAAACACTGCGAATAGATGTGGAAAGAGCCTTTGTGGCTCCATGACTGTGTTTGACCACTGGGAAATCACATTAACCGAGCTGCAAACTAAGTGGGATGCTGGTTTCACTGGATTTTCCGAGTGCAGAAGTAGGCGTTTTTAGCCCCAGCCCTAGCCCTAACCGTAACTCTAACTCTAACCCTCACTTTAACGCTAGCTCTACCTTAGCCCTAGCCCTAGCCCTAACATAAGCGCTAACTCGAACACTAGTCCTAGAAATAGCCCTAACCCTAAACCTAACTATAACCCCCAACCCTAACCCTAAACCTAAACCAAGCCCTAACGCTAACCCTAACACTAGACCTAAACCGAGCCCTCTTCCTAAACCTAGCCCTAGCCATAGCCCTAGCCTTAACCCTAACTCTAACCCTAACCCTAACCCTAACCCTAACCCTAACCCTAGCACTAACCCTAGCCCTAGTCCTAACCCTACCCCTTACCCTAACCCTAACCCTAGCCCTAGCCCTAATCCTAGCCCTAGCCCTAAGCCTAACCCTAAACCTAGCCCTAAACCTAGCCATACCCTAGTCCTAGACCTAGCCAAAAAACTAACCCTAACCCTAGCCCTAACCCTAACACTAACCCTAACCCTAGCCCTAACCCTAACCCTAACCCTAAACCTAACCCTAGCCGAAGCCCTAGCAAAAGTCCTAGCCATAACCCTAACCCTAACCCTATCCCTAAACCTAGCCGGAACCCTAGCCCTAGCCCTAGCCCTAACTCTATCCCTAGCCGTAACCCTAACCCTAACCCTAACCCTAACCCTAGCCCTAACCCTAGCCCTACCCCTAACCCTAACCCTAGCCCTACCACTAACCCTAACCCTAATCCTAAACCTAACCCAAACCCTAGCCCTAGCCCGAACTTTTCCCTAGCCCTAGCCATAACCCTAACCCTAAATCTAACCCTTGCCTAAGCCCTAGTGGAAGCGCTAAAAATAGCCCTAACCCTAACCCTCACCTTAGCCCTAAATCTAGCTGTAACCCTAGCCCTACCCTAAACCCTAACCCTAACCCTCACACTTGCCTAAGCCCTAGCAGAAGCCATAGCCATAGCCCTAACCCTAACCCTAACCCTAGCCCTAAATCTAGCCGTAACCCTAGCCCTAGCACTAAACCTATCCCTACCCGTAACGCTAGCCCTAGCCCTAGCCCTAGCCCTGGCCCTAATCCTAGCCCTAGACCTAGCCCTAACCCTAAACCTAACCCTAACCCTTGCCTAAGTCCTAGCAGAAGCCCTAGCCATAGCCCTAACCCTAGCCCTACTCCTAGCCCAAACCCTAGCCCTAGCCCTAACTTTTCCCTAGCCCTAGCCCTAACCCTAACCCTAAATCTAACCCTTGCCCTAGTCCTAGCAGAAGCTCTAGACATAGCCCTAACCCTAACCCTCAACCTAGCCCTAAACCTAGCCGTAGCCCTAGCTCTACCCTAAACCCTAACCCTAACCCTAACACTAACCCTAACCCTAACCCTAGCCATAGACCTAGCATTAGCCCTAACCCTAACCCTAACCCTACCCCTAACCCTAACCCTAACTCTAAACCTAACCCTAAACCAAATCTAAACCTAGCCCTAGCCCTAGCCCTAGCCCTAGCCCTAGCCCTAGCCCTAGCCTAACCCTTACCCTAGCTCTAGCCCTATCCCTAGCCTTAGCTCTAGCCCTCACCCTAAACCTAACCTTAACCCTAGCCCTAGCCCTAGCCCTAGCCCTAATCCTAACCCTAGCCCTTGTCCTAACCCTAACACTAACCCTAACTCTAGACCTAGCCCTAACCCTAAACCTAACCCTATCCCTTGCCTAAGCCCTAGCAGAAGCCCTAGCCATAGCCCTAACCCCAAACTTAACCCTAGCCCTAAACCTAGCCATAACCGTAGCCCTAACACAAAACCTATCCCTAGCCAAAAACCTAACCCTAGCCCTAGCTCTAAAACTATCCCTAGCCGAAAACCTAACCCTAGCCCTAGCCCTAGACCTAGCCTTCCCATTAACCCTAAACCTAACCCTAAACTTCACGCTAGCCCTAGCCTTATCCCTAGCCCTAGCCCGAGCCCTAATCCTAACCCTAACCCTAACCCTAACCCTAACCCTAACCCTAACCCTAGCCCTAACCCTAGCCCTACCACTAACCCTAACTCTACCCCTAGCCCTAACCCTAATCCTAACCCTAAACCTAGCCCAAACCCTAGCCCTAACTTTTTACTAGCCCTAGCCCTAACCCTAACCCTAAATCTAACCCATGCCTAAGCCCTAGCAGAAGCTCTAGACATAGCCCTAACCCTAACCCTCACCCTAGCCCTAAACCTAGCCGTAACCCTAGCCCTACCCTAAACCCTAACCCTAACCCTAACACTTGCCTAAGCCCTAGCAGAAGCCCTAGCCATAGCCCTAACCCTAACCCTAGCCCTAGCACTAACCCTATCCCTACCCGTAAGCCTAACCCTAACCATAGTCCTAACCTTAGCCCTATACCTAACCCTTAACTTAGCCCCGGCCCTAACCCTAACCCTAACCCTAAACGTAGCCCAAACCCAGCCCTAGTCTTAACCTTTCCTAGCCCTAGCCCTAACCCTAATCCTGGCCTTAGCTCTAGCCCTAGCCCTAGCCCTAGACCTAGCCCTAGCGCAAGCCCTGGCCTAATCCTAGCCAGAGCCCTAGCCCTAACCCTAACCCTAACTCTAACCCTAACGCTAACCTTAACCCTAACCCTAGCCATAGACCTAGCATTAGCCCTAACCCTAGCCCTAGCCCTAACCCTAACCCTAACCCTAACCCTACCCCTAACCCTAACCCTAACCCTAACCCTAACCCTAACCCTAACCCTAACACTAACCCTAACCCTAACACTAACCCTAACCCTAACCCTAACCCTAAACCAAATCTAAACCTAGCCCTAGCCCTAACCCTAGCCCTAGCCCTAGCCCTAGCCCAAGCCCTAGCCTAACCCTTACCCTAGCTCTAGCCCTATCCCTAGCCTTAGCTCTAGCCCTCACCCTAAACCTAACCCTAACCCTAGCCCTAGCCCTAGCCCTAGCCCTAATCCTAACCCTAGCCCTAGTCCTAACCCTAACACTAACCCTAACCCTAGCCCTAGCCCTAACCGTAAACCTAACCCTATCCCTTGCCTTAGCCCTAGCAGATGCCCTAGCCATAGCCCTAACCCTAACCCTAGCCCTAAACCTAGCCGTTACCCTAACCCTAGCCCTAACCCTAGCCCAACCCCTAACCCTAACCCTAACCCTTGCCTAAGCCCTAGCAGAAGCCCTAGCCATAGCCCTAACCCCAAACTTAACCCTAGCCCTAAAACTAGCCATAACCATAGTCCTAACACAAAACCTATCCCTAGCAAAAAACCTAACCATAGCCCTAGCTCTAAAACTATCCCTAGCCGAAAACCTAACCCTAGCCCTAGTCCTAGCCCTAGACCTAGCCCTCCCATTAACCCTAAACCTAACCCTAAACCTCACGCTAGCCCTAGCCCTATCCCTAGCCCTAACCCTAACCCTAACCCTAACCCTAACCCTAACCCTAACCCTAGCCCTAACCCTAGCCCTAACCCTAAATTAAACGCAGTGAAATCACATTGCTTTTCCAGGGAAATACATATGAATGTGCTTGAAAACACTAGGAATAGATGTGAAACGAGCCTCTACAGCTGGTAGACTGTGTTTGAGCACTGGGAAATCACATTATCTGAGCTGCAAACTAAGTGGGATGCTGGATTCCCTGGAAATTCCGAGTGCAGAATTAGGCGTTTTTAGGAGAATGCTGGTTGAAGACTACAGAATAAAGTTCTCAAATCTAAAAGTAACCATGTGAAAGCAGGGACATCTTGGGAAACTGGCTGAATCAGCAGGAATACATGTTCGTGTAGTGTAATTTGGGCAGGAGGGAGTGTTTCCTCTCTGGGAACTAATTTTCTAAGACAAAAAGTCAATAATAGGCAGGTTAGTTAAAGAATTCCTCCTCTCCCTCACTTATCTTTGTTCACAGCACCCCACATAAGTTAAATAATATCAAGACCAACAAAAGAAATCGACTTACAGATGAACAAAGATGTCACTAAGCAGGTAAGTAAAATAATTAGTTTTGGGTTTATTATGTAATATGTTATATATTACAATTATACATTTTTGTTATTTAAACTATAAATACTGTGAAATTTTGGTGTGTTTTTTCCCTAAGTGACAAACCACCTGAGTTATGCTCGGTTTTTTGCCAAATTTTGACACACCAAACTCAAAAAATTTGCCCATCACTGCTCTAAGCAAACAGGACTAGTACTGGTTGCCAGAAGGGAGGAAAGTGGTGGCTCTGGCACCAGCAGCCAGTGCAAGCAGGGCCAGTGCTGGCAGTAGTGCAAGCAGCAGGGCCGGCGCCAGCCATGGGTGCAAGCAGTGGGGTGGTGCCAGCAGCAGGTGCCGCTCACACCCACTGATGACAACAAGGACTCAGGGCTGGTGCCAGGCACCAGCAGCAGGTACAAGTGGGGCCATTGCCAGCAACAGGTATGAGCACCAGACGGGACTCTGGTGCGCAGGAGCAAAGAATTTTCAGTAACCACCAGAGGATTGCCCAATGACAGTGACCAGTTCCCCCGCCTTGGTCTTGCACCCCCACTCACCTGCTCCACTATCCTAATGAAGCCAATGCCCACCATGTTCTGCGTGCGCTCCCTGGTTGTTAGCACACATCATAGCGACCAGTTGTTCAACTGTTTGGTTGTTCTGCTGTTCGGTCTATTTGTGTACTAACCTTTTATTGTATAGTATGAGAATCCTTTTAGGAAGCAGTGATTTAAAAATGCATATAAACAAATTTGTTAAAATCTAGTCTGTCCAGTATGGCTCAATGGTGGAGAGTCAACCTATGAACCAGGAGATCACAGTTCGATTCCTAGTCAGGCTATATGCACTGGGTTTCAGCCTCCATCCCTACTCTGGGGCATGCCAATCTATGATTCTTTCTCATCACTGATTTTTTTTTCATATATATATTTTATTGATGTTTTTACAGAGAGGAAGGGAGAGGGATAGAGCTAGAAACAGTGATGAGAGGGAAACATTGATCAGCTGCCTCTTGCACACCACCTACTGGGGATGTACCTGCAACCAAGATACATGCCCTTGGCCAGAATGGAATCTGGGGCCCTGGAGTCTGCAGGCCGATGCTCTATCCACTGAGCCAAACCAATTAGGGCTCATCACTGATGTTTTTATTTCTCTCTCCTTCCTTCCTCTCTGAAATTAATAAAAATATTTTTAAATAAAAATAATTGTTAAAATATGGAATAAATTCATGGTCATTGCTTTGATAGAAACACTTAATGATGTGTGCTAGCATGTGTATAATATTTTAAACCTAGAAAATTAACTACATGGTCTCATCTTAAAATCTGCCAGAGGATCAAGCTTAAATTGGTGAAAACAAAGTACCACTTAACATTCTATATTACTTATATGCTAGACATTGGTCAAAAAAAGCCAATAAGATTAAAAATAACCTTATTAAATTTATTGGAGTAATAAAATTAATTAGGTTCCAGGTGTCCAATTCTATAATACATCATCTGTATATTATATTGTCTGTTCACCATCCGAAGTTATCAATTATTATTCCCTTTACCATATTTTACCTTCCTCCAACCCTCTTCCCTCTTATAATCACCATACTACTGTCTGGATCTATGAAGTATCTTTATTTTTCTTCATTTGTTTGTTTTTCTTAAAAACAAACTTTTTTCACACAGTCCCCAACTCCCTCTCCCCTATGATTGCTGTCTTTGTTCTCTGTATCTATGAGTCTATTTTGTTTGCTATTTACTTTGTTCATTAGATTACACATATAAGTAAGATTATATGGTATTTATCTTATTTCACTTAGCATAATGCTCTCCAGGTCCATCCATGCTGGTACAAGAGGTAGGATTTCCTTCTTTTCACAGCCAAGTAGTACTCCATTGCATAAATGTACCACAGCTTTTTATCCACTCATCTTCTGATAGGCACTTGGACTACTTCCAAATATTGGCTATTTAAACAATGCTGCAATAAATATAGAGTCACATATATTCTTTTGAATCAACATTTCAGATTTCTTCCATTATACTCCTGGAAGTGGAATCACTGGTCAAAAGGACGTTCTATTTTGTACATTTTGAGGAATTTCCATATGGTTTTCCACAGTGATTACACCAGTTTGCATTCTTACCACAGTTCATGAGAGTTCCCTTTTCTCCACATCCTCACTAGCTTTTGTTGTGTGTTTTATTAATGATAGCTATTCTGAAAAGTATGAAGTGATATCTCATTTTGGTTTTAATGTGCTTTTCTTTAATGACTAGTGTCATTGAGCATATTTTCATATGTCTATTGGCCATCTATGTGTCCTATTTGGAGAAATGTCTATTCAGGTACTTTGCTCATTTTTGAATTGGATTATTTTTTTGTTTTGGTGTTGCATTGTATAGATGGCTAACGGACATATAAAAAGTTATCCAATATCACTAATCATCAAAGAAATGCAAATATATTGAGTTATTTAATGGAATGAAAAACATATTTTTCAAGATCAGCTAAGTAGTTTTAACCACCAAGCAGCTGATCCTATCTAATAAAAGAGTAATATGCAAATAGACTGTACCTCTGCTACACCCACCAGTCATGCCCACCAGCCAATCAGGAATGAGTACGCAAATCAACCCCAAACCAAGATGGCTGTGGCCAGGGAGCAAGCAGACGGGAGGCTAGGGTTTCCCAGTGACAGAGAAAGCCAAGCTTTCTGCACACCCTGGCTGGCCCAGGCCTCCACTCAATGCTACAAAGTTTCAATTATAGGAGATAAATTCCAACAAAAATGGTGGCAGCCACGGAGCTGGAGAAAGCAGGGGGCTAGGGTTGCCCCCTGTGATGGAGAAAGCCAAGCTTTCCACAGCCCTGGTCTGCCTTGGCCTCTGATTAAGGCTTACAGAGTTTCAATTATTGAAGATAAATAAATCCCAACAGAAATGGCTCTGGCCAGGGAGCAAGCAGGAGTCTTGTCTCCGCTCAAGTCTACAAAGTTTCAATTATAGAAGATAAGTAAATCCCAGATACCAGGGCCTCTGCTCTGATTGCCAAGGGTTATGGCCAGCCTGCAAACCACCTTAGCACCTCACCCATGTCATCCCACATCCCAAAGAAACCACCACCCTGATCTGGGACATCCTTTAAGGCAAACCAATTGGCCCCCACCTATGCACCAGGCCTCTATCCTATCTTATCCTATCTAATCCTATCTAATAAAAGAATAATATGCAAATTTACCATCACTCCAACACACAAGATGACTGTTCCCATGTGGACACAAGGTGGCCACCATAAGATGGCCAGTAAGGGAGGGCAGTTAGGAGGGACCAGGCCTGCAAGGGTGGGCAGTTGGGAGCAATCAAGCCTGTAGGGGAAAGCAGTTAGGTGTGACCAGGTCAACAGAGGAGGGAAGTTGCGGGTGAACAGGCCTTCAGGGAAGGGCAGTTTGGGGGTGCCCAGACCTGCAGGGGAGAGCAGTTGGGGATGACCAGGCCTGCAGGGGAAGGCATTTAGGAGCAAATAGGATGGCAGGGAGTGTTAGGAGGTGATCAGGCTAGTAGGCAGAAGCGGTTAGGGGCAATCAGAAAGGCAGGTATGTGAGCAGTTGGGAGCCAGCAGTCCTGGATTGTGAGAGGGATGTCTAACTGCCCTTTTGGGCCTGATCCTACTTGTATCAGGCCTAAACAGGCAGTCAGACATCCCTGGAGGAGTTTCAGATTGGAGAGGGTGCAGGCTGGGCTGAGGGACACCTCTACCCCCTATGCACAAATTTTGTGCACCAGACCTCGAGTATAAAAATAACTGGCTATAGGTCTATCCAGTTTTGTTCAGTAGTGATAGCATGGACCTACATACTGAAGCATTAAGGGTTAAATTCTCAGTCAAGGACATGTACCTAGGTTGTGGACTCAATCTCCAGCCTTGGTTGGTGCCATGTAGGAGGAAACCTATTGATGTGTCTCTCACACATTGATGTTTCTATCACTCTCTGTCTCTCCCACTCCATTCCACTCTCTAATATATATATATATATATATATATATATATATATATATATATATATATATATATATATATATTCTCAGATGAGGATTAATTTTTAAAAATCACTGACAACAGATGTAACTACTGAGTTTACTCAGAAGTAAATGTTTGCCTATATTGGTGTGATTAGAACAGCAGCCATGATATGACACTTCTATAGAGGAATGTAATATATCTGATCATGACACCACACATGTTGTTTTTTATAAGTTTTCTTCTTGGTATATCATCATGCTAACAGAAGGACTATGGGTGAAACTATCTCCTGCTATACAATCAACTGAAAAAGACACATCTGGCTAGCTACCACAAATATGAAGTTCAATAGAAAGAAGCTTAATTTAATGAAAATTAACAGTTAAGGAATATACAAGAACATTTGCATATCCATCATAAATAATGACAAAATGTTTTGAAATATCTACCACTGAAAATATAATCAACTCAAGATTGGGCTTCTCCTTTCATATTAGTTAAGGGCATGGTAATTATTTTTAAGTAGTATGACTTGATAAAATAAATTATAAATACAAATAAAAATAAAGTATACATATAAGAAAAACAAGATAATTAGATTTTTATACATAAATTTCATATGTAGCTTATTTCTAATCATAACGTTGCAAGATATATCAATACAGACTGGGTGCTAACACCTCCACTCATCTCAGAAACTCAATCTATGAAAATAATGTGTGTAAAACCATCTCTGCATGCACATGTTCTCAATTATTCTAATCAACTTCATTTTTACTCATAAAATTATCAACATTACTGCAACATTTTTAATCTAAAAAGTACAAGCTTTGAAAAATAATCCAAGTTAATTCAATATTTTCAGTGTAAAATAAGAAGTTAACTTTAATTTAGAATACATTACAGATAAACTATTTCACATTGAGCATAAAAACATTACAATAGAGTATAAAATATTCATTGATAGCACTAAGAATCCTATCTAATAAAAGAGAAACATGCAGATTTGACCAGACCTTTGCTACGCTACCAGCCAATCAGGAGCAGGGGGTGGGACCAGGGGTGGGGCCGAGGCGCATGGGGCCAATTTGCAGATGGGTGCAGACAGTGGCATTGCTGGGGCATGGGCAGCAGTGGCGCCACAGCATCAGGTCCCCTGGCTTTGGGACAGGGGATCTGAGGCCAGGCCAGGGGACCTAAGGCTGCACCCTTTGCTCCTACACTGGGCCAGAGGACCTGAGGCTGTATCCCCCACCCGGAGGGGCTCGATGGGACACCTGAGGCCATACCCCCCACCTCAGCACTGGGGGACCTGAGGCCAAGCTGGAGGTCCTAAGGCTGCACCCCTTGCCCTGGTGCCAGGGCCGAGGACCATGAGGCCAGGCCAGGGGACCTGAGGCTACACCCCCTGACCTGACGCCTGCCCAGGGGACCTAAGGCTGTGCTGGGAGGACCTGAGGCCATGCTCCCTGCCAATAGGACTTGATGGGGACCTGAGGTTGCGCCCCCCCACCCAGTGCCAGGCTGGGGGACCTGAGGCTGTGCCCTCTGCCCTGTGGGGCTTCATCAGGGTGGGACTGGCCAAGTCTGGGTCTTGCGTGATTTCAAGGTGAACACAGGTGGGCGGAGACTTGACTCTGGGTCCTGTGGCATGCCCCAGACTCTGACAGGAATGAAGATTTTCATATACATTTTATTAATTTTCTTTCATCTCTCACACTTCTATTATAGAGAGAGGGAAAATAGCAATATTAAAATATTTCCTTTAGTTAATTCCCTTTTAATGTGCATGAATTTCATGCAACGGGCCACTAGTCCTATCTAATAAAAAAATAATATGCAAATTTGACCGTACCTTCACCACACCCACAAGCTACACCCACAGCCACACCCACCAGCCAATCAGGAGCAAATTATGCAAATAAACCCCAACCAAGATGGCTGCTGCAACTGAGAGCAGGAGGAAGGCTTGGGTTTCCCTGGCAACAGAGGAAGCCAAGGTTTCTCCCTGCTGTTGCCTGCCTAAGCCTCCACTCAGCATTACAAAGTTTGAATTTTAAAAGATACAGAAATGGCGGCAGCCTCTTAGCTAGAGAGAACAGAGGCTTGAGTTTCCTTAGCAATGGAGGAAGCCAAGCTTTCCGTGGGCCATGGCTGGCCTAGGCCTCCACTCTAGGCTACAATGTTTCAAACAGAAATGGCTTTCCCCACAGAGCAAGCAGAAGGCTTGGCTCCACTCCAGGCTACAAAGTTTCAATTGTAGACGTAGATCAATCCCAGATGCCAGGGCCTCCATTTGGGTTGCTGGGGGGGGGGGGGGTAGGGGGGAGTGGACAGACTACATACCTACACAGGCCCTTGTCCAGGCTTCCCCTCACCCCAAGGCAACCCCCACCCTGATCTGGGACACTCTTCAGGGTAAACCAGCTGGCCCTCGCCCATGCACCAGTCCTCTATCTATCTAATAAAAGAGTAATTTGCAGATTGACCATCACTCCAACACACAAGAGGGCTGCCCCTATGTGGTCAAAGATCCTGCCCCCATGTAGACACAAGATGGTACCACAAGGTGGCAAGCAGGGGAGGGCAGTTGGGAGGGACCAGGCCTGCAAGGGAGGGTAGTTGGGGGTGATCAAGCCTGCAGGGGAGGGCAGTTAGGGGTGACCAGGCTGGCAGAGGAGGGAAGTTGGGGGCAAAGAGGCTGGCAGGGGATCAGTTAGACATCAATTAGGCTGACAGAATAGTGGTTAGGGGGTGATCAGGCTGGCAGTCAGAAGCGGTTAGGGGCAATCAGGGAGACAGGCAGATAAGCAGTTTGGAGCCAGCAGTCCTGGATTGTGAGAAGGATGTCTGATTGCCCGATTAGGCAGTTGGACATCCCTCAAGGGGTCCCAGATTGGAAAGGGTGCAGGCTTGGCTAAGGGACATCCCCTGCCCCCTTCTCCCCCGCCCATGCACAGATTTCATGGACCAGGCCTCTAGTAATATTATAATAGGTCACTAAAGGATTTGTACACAAACTTTACTTGCTGAATAGCAGTGGGCTATGACACAGGCATCAGACAATCAATTCTCCTTAATAGCAACTATGATAGATCTCATGTGTAACTCAAACCATCCATAGTGTTTGCCACAGAGGTTTTTAAAAAGCCAAACTGTGGGCTGGTAAAGGTTATTTACCAGATCATCAAGAGGCCATACAATATCGTGGCTAAGAACATGTGCATGAAAGTCAAGTTGACAGGGTTTGAATTTGACCCTACTATCTGTTTCAATTATATGGCTTTTCTATTTCTCTACTTCTTTGTCTCTGAATTGAGCATAGTCTCAGAACCTGTTTGAAATACTGTGATATTACATAGATTTAAAAATACAAGAATTTTTAAGTACACCACTAATTTGGGTATTAATTAAATTAGTTTTATTTGTATTAAAGTATCTCAACTCTAAATTGTACCAGCTTCCATCAGACTAACGCATTCTAATAGAAAAATCATAATATTCCATAGTGTAAATGTCTCACAGCTTTTTAAAAAATAGATATTTTTATTGATTTCAGAGAGGAAGGAAGAGAGAGAGAGAAATAGAAACATCAATGATGAAAGAGAACCATTGATCGGCTGCCTTCTGCACACCCCTACTGTGGATTGAACCCACAATCAGAGCATGTGCTCCTGACCAGAATCGAACCGGAAATCTTCCAGTCCTCAGTCCAATGCTCTATCCAATGAGCAAAACCAGCCAGGGCTCTCACAGCTTTTATTTCTCCATTCATCTACTGATGGGCACTTGAGCTGTTTCTAAATCTTAGCTATTATAAACTAGAGACCAGGTGCACAGATTTGTACACTGGTGGGGTCCTTTGGCCTGGCCTGTTACTTCTCACAATCCAGGACCCCTCAGGGGTTTTAAGACTGGCAGTTTTGGCCTGATCCTCACAGGCCAGGCCAAGGGACCCCAGCAGTGCATGAATCCCTGTACCGGACTTCTAATATGCATATGAGATCTTTGGTTAGTCTTTCCTGCCCTTCCTCTTCCCCCTTCCCTCTGAGATTTATCAGTCTGTTCCATGTTTCCATGCCTATGCATTGAGCATCTGCCCCCTAGGGATCAGTGCAGGTCATAGCTACTGGTTGAACAGTCCAACTACCGCTTAGGCTTTTGTATAAATAGATAAGATCGCTAGGAACATAGGGGTGCATATATTCTTTCTGATTCATGTTTTGGGTTTTTGAGGATATATTACCAGAAGTGGGATCACTGGGTCAAATGGAAGCTCCATTTTTTCATTTTTTTGAGGAAACTGTGTACTGTTTTTCACAGTGTCCCCACCAATTTGAATTCCCACCAGCAGTGAACTAGTGTTCCCTTTTCTCTGCATCCTCTCCAGCATGTATTGCTTCTGACAGGTGTGAAGCAATATCTCATCATGGCTTTAATTTTATTTTATCTGATGACTAGTGACTATCAGCATTTTCTCATATGTCTCTTGCCATATAAAATCTTACCAGTTGACAAGCCTAATACTATGATTGTTTTCTGAGCCTCTCATTTCAAGGAAGATGCTAACACAACTCAGAGCATCAAGAATATACCATAAAATATGATGAGTGCTTTGAAATTCATGACAAATATAGATAAACTAGAAACCCGGTGCATGAAATTTGTGCACGGGGCTGGGGGTGGGGGTGGGGGAGGTTGTCCCTCAGCCTGCACCCTCTCCAATCTGAGACCCTGCAAAGGATATCTGATTGCCAATTTAGACCTGATCCCAAATCCAGGACTGCTGGTTCCTAACTGCTCACCTGCCTGCCTGCCTGAATGACCCTAACTGCTTCTGCTTGCCAGCCTGATCACACCCTAACACTCCCCTGCCAGCTGATTGATGCCTAACTGCTACCCCACAGACCCAGTCACCCCCAATTGCCCTCCCCTTCAACCATGGTCCTTCCCAACTACCTTCTTCCGCTTTTGAGAAACACAATTCAAAGGATGTAAAGTTCCAGTATGGTGATCAACTTGTCTGTGTATTCTAAAACAGTATGGCCCATATCCTGATGGCAATGAAATATTTGCAACCATGGGAGCAAAAACAAAAGAATTATTCATGGAACAAATGTTTTCCATGAAAACAGAATCTTCATTTGTCGTTAATCTTTTTAAATATGCTGAGTATCCTGAAAAATGTATATCGTTTGGACAGAGTTTACCTTTGCTAAAACATCAAGTAAATTTTCCATCAGATAGTTTTTCATCGGAGAAGTTTAGTGATAGACAAAATGACATCTAATAGTCATTCCACCACAATTGTGTTTCAGAATTGCATCCTCATGTACCATTTTTGCTGAGAAGGCAGTTCCTACCAGTATTGTTACTACTTGTTGATGACTGTTCTTTAGACATATTCTGTTGTCGCCACCACCTTCTTTCAACTTCAAAGGCATGTTGGTCTTTAGACATTTTCTGTCAATGACACCATCTTTTTTCAGCCTCAGATCTACGTTTTGCCAATAGTAGCTTTTTAGATGCATTCTGTCACAGGCACCACCTTCTTTCAACACCAGACACATGTTGGTCTTCAGACATTTTCTGTCAATAACACTGGCTTCTTTCAGCTGTAGAACTATGTTGTATCAATAATTGCTCTTTAGGCATGGTTCACCTGCCCGCTGTCACAGTCTGAGATACAGGTAAGTGAGAGTCCTGGCTTTCAGGCCACTGAGAGCTATCTGACCAATGGCTGATTCTGGCTGATTCTGTGGGTATGGGACTTTTTCCTCCCTGCTGTTTGAGTCTTCACAGTGGTGATGATGAAACAAGCATTCCACCCAGCCACTCCAGCCCTGGCCTACCCAGAGACCCTCCACAGCCAGGCCAGAATGCTTGCCCCATAGCCGGGGAGACAATGCAAGCATCCCTGCTGCTACCTGGACTGCCAAGAGGCCTTCCATGGCCAGGCCAGAATCCTTGTCTCATCACTGGGGCGATGACCCAAGTGTTCCATGCCCGGCCTGCCCAGAGGCCCTCTGCAGCTGGAGTGGAACATTTGCCTCATCACTGCAGCAATGAAGCAAGCATTCCACCAGGCTGCCCATGCTGCCTGCTCTCAGTGCTTCCCCCCACCCCCCAGGACCAGGGAACTCTGGCTGGGCTGAAAGGACTGGGCACTGCCATCTTGTGACTATGGGTGTTTCCATCTTTATGACAGAGTGATGGTCAATTTGCATATTTCCTCTTTATTAGATAGTATTTAGGATATTCCATGTTTAATTAAAAGAAAAAAAGTCATTGCATGTTTAAAAGCTGCCAAAGAGAGGTTAAATGTTTTGTGTTCTTCCAGAGATCTGCAATTTTTTTAATTGGGGGATAGTATCCCCAAATTTATTAACTTGTCCATATCTCTGTGTAATGTCACGTCTCTGATTTTACATCATTATTTGCATTCTTATGACACTTTTTCATCCATGATCTTCTCTTATTTTAAAAAAAGTTTATCCCAACAGCTTTTTAAACATATTCCCTTATTTACTACTAGAGACCTGTTGCAGGAATATTCTTGCAAGGATAGAGCTTCCTGCGGCCTGAGCAAAGCTCCCTCCTGTCTTCTGTCTCTACTGCCTAGCTTCCTTCTCTACTGCCTCTCTTCCTCTCGTCTCCTCTGCCTTGCTCCCCGCCTTCTTCCCCATCCTGCTTGCTTGTTTATCTGCAGCTTTGCTCCCTTCTGCAGTGCTTGACTCCTTTCTACGTTGCTGTCTGCAACAGATATGCAAATTAACCACCATATTGGTTGGGTCAATTTGCATACTTACTCTGATTGGCTTGTGGGCATGGCTTGTGGGAGTAGAAGGTATGGTCAATTTGCATATTAATCTTTTATTAGATAGGATACCCATCTTAACTACCTGTGTGTTTTCATCTTATAAGATAGGACCAGGTCAAGGTCCAGTCAGTTTATTACTAAATGCTATATTTGCTAAACTGTAAATGTAGCTGCATTTTGCAGATACAGCTACAAAGGATTAGCTTGACTGGAACCACAACCAGGTAAGTTTAATCAACTGCAAAGAAGAAATCAATGTCTAGTGAAGCAAATAATAGAATGGCTAAGCCTTCCTTCAGAGAGACAGAGCTTTAGATGTGACTGCCCTGACTCCTGTACTTGTTGCAAGTAAATTCGTGCTGTGCCACATCACTTTTATGGAAAAACCTATATTAGTACCTGTTTTTGCTAACCAAAACAACCTGAAGAGAATTTTCACTTTTAAGGAAAAAATCAAAAAGCAAAAGTAACAGTCAGTGTTTGTTTTGCAGTGAGCTGTTACAGAGACAGTGTATACGCACAGTGGCAAGAATGGCACTGCTTTTATATATTAGTGTTATTTTATGTCTTATGTGTTATTTGCTATGATTTTTTATCATCCAAGATGAAATTATTTTTAATAGTTATAATGTAGCTAAAAGAAAATAACGAAATACAATAAAGGCAGTCCAACATAAACATTGACTTTTGTTTGACTATTTGAAAACAAAGTATTAGTAAGGCTACAAACACAATGAAAACATATTTAATTAATAATTAAATAAAAATACTATAGGGTCAAAGAATTACTTTTTAGGCTTTCCACCACTCTAACTTTATTTTTTATCTTTATTGTTCAGTTTATTAATTACATTGTTCCCCCTTCTTTTTTCTCCCTATAGCTCCCCTCCACCCGGTACCCATCCCACCCTCCACCCTCACCTCCCCCCCACTGCCCTCTCCCATAGTTGCATGATTTTGTCCAGTCTCTTGCTGTACTTCCCACAACCCTTTTCTCCCCAAGAATTGTCAGTCCATTCCCTCTCTATGTCCATGATTCTGTTATATTCACCAGTTTATCCTGTTCATCAGATTATTAATTCACTTGATTTTTAGATTCATTTGTTGATAGATGTGTATTTGTTGTTCATAATTTATATTTTTACCTTTTTCTTCTTCCTCTTCTTAAAGAATATCTTTCAGCATTTCATATAATATTGGTTTGGTGGTGATGAACTCCTTTAGCTTTTTCTTATCTGCAAAGCACTTTATCTGACCTTCAATTCTGAATGATAGCTTTGCTGGATAGAGTGATCTTGGTTGTAGATTCTTGCTGTTCATCACTTTGAATATTTCTTGCCACTCCCGTCTGGCCTGCATCATTTCTGTTGAGAAATCTGCTAACAATCATATGGGTGCTCCCTTATAGGTAATTAACTGTATTTTTCTTGCTGCTTTTAATATTCTCTCTTTATCTTTTGCTCTTGGAATTTTAATTATGATGTGTCTTGGTGTGGTCCTCTTTAGATTCCTATATTTTGGGGTTCTGTGCACTTCTTGGGCTTTTAAGTCAATTTCTTTCACCAGGTGTGGGAAGTTTTCGGTCACTATTTGTTCAATTAGGTTTTCATTATCTTGCTCTCTCTCTTTTTCTGGCACCCCTATAATTTGGATGTTGGTATGCTTGAGGTTGTCCCTTACACTATCTTCAATTATTTGGATTCTTTTTGCTTCTTGCTTTTCCGGATGAGTGGATTTTGCTTCTTTGTATTTCAAATCTTTGACTTGGTTCTTGTGGTCGTCTGGACTGCTTTTAGGTCTTTGTGTAATATTTTTTATTTCAGTCAGTGTATGCTTAATTTCTAGTTGATCCTTTTCCATATCCTTTAGGTCTTGTTCATTTCCTCATAGGTCTTGTTCATTTCCTTGTAGGTCTCAGCCTTTTCTAGGAGCCTCTTGAAAAACCTCATAACCGTGGTTTTGAACTCTATATCTAGTCATCTTTTTTCTTCTATTTCTTTCACATCTGATTTTTTTTTCCATTTCTCTGCATTGTGGCTGCTTTTCTGAGTTGGTCCATTAGCTTTGTGTATTAGATGTCCTCTATGGGACAGTGGCTCAGCTTCCCCAGTTACCTGAGATGGATACTCTTACTGCAGTTCTTTATGGGTTGTACAGTATTGTTGAAGTTAAGCCCAGCTTATTATTGTTAGCACTAGGAGGGTTTGATCTCCAGGCCAATTGGCTGTGAAGGTAAGCTGTGTTCAGGTTGGATGGGCAGAGTCTCCGGGCTGAGCAGGCAGCATCAGCTCCACCCTATGCGGCACGTGGGTCTCTGTGCCAGGAGGTAACGGCTGCATGAGCCTGCACCTCCGAGAGAAAGCTGCTACTGGTCTCCACCCGTTGCCAGACAACTCTGCTTCTCCCCGAATGAGTCTGCACACCCAAAGTCTCACCCAGGGTTGTAAAACAAAGCAGTCCAGTGGTCTCCCGAATGAGGGAGCAAGTCACGAGTTCTCTCTGTGTGGTCACACACTTCCGACCCCAAGTTTACACACAAACTGCTATTCCAAGTTACGCGCACTCTCCTCAAACTTGCAGACCTCTACCATGCCCGGGTTTTAGTGTGCCTTCCCTGGACCTCGGACCTCGCCTGGAACTGAGGAATCAGTGCAGTGGGATGCCTCCACCCTCCCAGTTGGAGAAAACCAGCTGGGTTTGCTGCCGCCTCCCTTTTCCACTCACAAGCACACAGCTCTGAACCTTCTCTCTGTACATATCTTCAAGGCTGCGCTCCACCGCTCCTCTGAGTCACAGTGTCCTATCTTTACTTTTATTTGTGGAATTTTCACTAAGCCAGCTTTCTGATGATTCTGGATGATGTTTGTTTTGTTGTTAAGTTGTAGTTTTGGAATTGTTGTGTGGGGCAGCAAAATAGGTGTTTACCTATGCCACCATCTTGGTTCCTCCATTTGCTATGATTTAGTAGATTATTTTGAGGCCAATAATGCTTAATTTTTTCATATAAATTATTGGTAATCAATTCTTCACTGTAAGCCATTTCAGCTACAAAAGTTTTCATAGGAGTATTCTACTTGGGAATCTAGTCTTTTTAAATGGTAAAGGAGTAAACAGTAAAATGATTTTACTAACTGTGTATGGGTAGGACTAACTAAAAGAAAGACTAAAGATAGAAAATTAAGCAGTAGCCACCATTTCTTGAGTGAATATTTCAACATAGCACTGGGCTCACATTATGGAGAGGTATAGTACCATGTGTATAAAAGGTGAGTACATTCGAGTTGGGATTTAGTATGAGATTAGATCTCAAATGATATAAAATAATTCTAATTATTACAACCATGAGGTCTGATTTTTTTTTATAGTTTACTAACATTAGTCAATATTTTCTAGAGACCAAATAAGGGTGGATAACTTTCATTGGGTTAAAATGGTCAGAAAAATATGAAGGTTTTTGAAACTGAAATGACATCAAAATGCAGAAGATACTGCATGACACACAGCAAGTGCTTAACAAAGCACTAGTTCTTATTACCATTAGTATAGTGCCTTAGGAAATAGGTGACCAATTTAATAGCAAATAATGGAAAAAGCAAAGAAAGAAGAGTAGGATAGACACTATTTGTAAAGAGAAGTGAGAAAAATGAACAATTGAAAGTTAAGTTTGAAGAGGTAAAAAAAAAAACAGTTAAAAATAATAAAACAAGCACACAAAATCCAAGTAACCAAGCAGAAAAGTCAAAATAGTGCCGCTAGCAAGTGGTAAATGTACACAACTTCCTTGCTCAGTAGTCACAGTGCTAAGCCTTGAGCTAAAGGGTGTTCTCAGACTAAATACAGAGTGAGTCTAGGAATTGGCAAGATGAACAGTTTAAACATTAATCTGAAAATGTCAGTTATTCTATGCATTGTTGGAAGTTCCTGTGTGGGTGACATTGAATCTATCATAAAACTGAGACCAGAATTTTTTGAACTGATGACAGTAAATGCAAATGAGTATCATTCTCAGAGGTAACAAAGCAAGATGACTCAAAGATCAGTCAAAAAAAGAAAAAAAGAAAGAACATGTGAGCAGGAAGTAGGAACAAGGAAAATGCAATACAGCAAAATCAGAGGTTAAGTATTTCTAAAAGGAGGAAATGGATGAGCACACCAAGGGCATGATATAAATAATCTTATTTCTAACTTACTATTTTTTTTTAGTCTACCAAAGCAGCAATTCTGACTTTTTCTCAAGGACACACTCTAGAAGTTAATGGCATTTAAATCCTTGAGAAGAAAAATGAAATATTTTGAGATAGTTTTGAAAAATATAGAGCTATAAACAACTGATATTTACATCAATATTGATTTTGCTTTAAATCAAAGTATTAATATATAACTCTTCCCAATGAATAAAATGATTTATGATGAACATAGTGTAATGAAAGTGAGCACAGAATTGTTCATCTGACCAGTGAATATAATTAGACTGGTGAGCTAGGAATTAAATTCCTGAAATTTCAGTCACCTTTATTCAGTTAACTTATTTAATTTATTGAGCACCTATGTTTGGGCCAACATTCTTCTCAAGGAGCTTAAATTCCAAAGTAGATGTGAATGAATGAATGAATGAATGAGCAAGTAAGGAAACAATATAAATAAAACAATTTAGTATAGTAACACATTTCATGGAGAAAATAGAACAGAAATAGAGATACAGTAGAAAAGGCTATTTTCAATAAGGTGATTAAGGCCTCTCTGATATTTCAATTGAACAGAGATATAAATGATGTGAATGAATGAGCCATTTAAATATTTAGAAGCAACACCTATAAGATACCTAAACAAAGGCCTTGAGATGGAAGTTCATTTAGTATGTCTATGATCAGTGTGCTGGCAGGAAGCAGGTGACATATATAAAAGTGTTAACTTAGAGAAATTTCATGAAAGGGCTATTTGTAACTAACAAGGCTTGGTCAGGGACACCAGGTACTGAAAACCATGGGAGATATTTAACACCCTAAACCTAAAAGCGCATCAAGTAGAGCTGTGCCAGTGGAATCTAGTGAGAGTAGGTGGCTTAGATGAAGAGTTTCCTTCAGGAACTGTAGCTATAAAGCAATGCAGTCATGCCAGGATGAGGTTAGGGAAGATAAGTAGCGGGATAAATAGCCCAGGTTCTCTCCTCTCCAGTCCTCCAATCTCCCACCTTTGCCTTCTATTTTCTGAACTAAGAGAAAGCCATAGGGCGAAGGAGCCCAGGCACTTGGATCAGACAGTACAGCCAGCAAGGCAGAGAAGGGAGAAAATTGTAATGGATGTGGGAAAGGGGATGATGAAGCACCATCATCCCAGGGAGTATAAAGAAGTAAATGATAGTGTCCCTGCAATTCAGGGAGCAAGGGGAATGCTCTTGGGAAACAGCCAAAGAAGAACCTTAACAACATAATGAAAAGTCACTGGAATGGTTCATTTTAAGTGATTACTCTTCTATGGTGCCAAGAAAAGATTGCAAATGGACAAGAATCTGAAAGTAGCTGACCAGTTAGGAGTCTGTGGAGGACTAAGGGGCAGCAAGAGAAATGGTAAAAGGAGAATTGCATTTTTTAATTATTTTGACAGCATCCAACCATAAATAAAAGCATACACAATATGATAATATCTTAAAGTCCGTTTAAAAATTGTTGGCTTGGTATCTATGCTGTCCCAGGCAATGGGATAGTGAAGATCCTCAAAGCAAATTAATATACACCCGTCTCTTAAAGGAGCATGCAACATAGCAGAAGAGACAGAACAAATGTAATAATTACAATAAAGAGCATATGCTGCAATATTAAATTAGAGAAGGCAGGGACATTCTAGAGCTTCATTTGAAGGTGTGTAAATGATATTGACTTTCCAGCTGTTTTCAATACAGCCCAGCAGATTACTAAGGAAGGACTAGAGGTGGGGAGAATAAATGAGAAGAAAGGTATGTTGGACAAGAATCATGTGTAAAAAGTCATAGGGGACTGAGCAAGTAGAGGAGGAGAATTCAGGAGGGCAGGTGAGAAAGGTAAGAGAGGACTAAATCCCAGGTGTTAAGATTTTTCTTCATAGAATTTAGAACCCTTGGGTGTTTTGGAAATACTTGTGCAGAACCCTAGCCCAACCCAATTAAATCAGAATTTCAGGGATAGTGGCCAGAGAGCCTGTGTCTTTAAAGCTGAGGTGAGGAAAGTCTGGCCTGTGGGCCACATAAGGCCCACAAAATCATCTGGTCTGGCTCTGCCAAGGAAACATGGCTGAACTCAAAAATGCAATAAATGTAGGAGCTTTTTTGTAGCAAAATAAATTTATATTAAGTGAATGATGTTATAAATATCCAGATGGCCCTTGGCAGAAAAAAAGGTCCCCCTCCCCTGCTTTAAAGTAGCCTAGGTGTTTGGGGTATAAAATTAAGGTTGATAAGCTGCTACGTTTAAATCCTAAAATGATTACTCATTTTTCTCTTGCTATTTCCGAATAAGAGCCTTGATTTTATTCTGAAGATTTAAGAGACATGGCAGTATTAAAGAAGATAGATTCTGAGGAGTAAGAAAGGAAAAGGGAAGCAGATCAATTAGGAGAGATGTAGCACAGTCCAGGCGAGAGGCAAAGAGGGCTGTACCACCAAAAAGAGGAATGAGAAAAGACAGGGATAAAGGCTTTCAGAGTTAAAATCAAGAGGGTTTGGTGCATTGTTGGATGTCATTGGGACAGGATGGTTGATGAATGGATAGGGGGAAACAATGAGCTGAAGTGTCTGGCTTCGATGGCCATTGTGTGGGATCTCAGTGACCAGCATATGGAAAGCAGGAAGAAGAGAGGTGGGAGCAGAAGGCTTAGACAGGAGGTGGAGGTGAGTTCAGTAATGGGCACAGTGAGTTTGAGATTACTACTGGACTTCCCACTGGAGAGACCCAGAAGGGAGTCACTTGAGTATCATTAAAAAGTGATTTTAAAACTTGGGTACAGATTCAAGAGTCATAAAATTCAAGGGATTCTGAGTCATGATTATAATTAAAATCAATCAACAGAGTATATATTATAAAAAAAGAGAATGGAGGATAAGCTCGGGGTTGGTGGAGGGCAATCAGAATTTAAGAGTAGATGAGGAAAGAGAAGACCAGAAAGAATAATGTCTGACTTTAGAAACATAAAAAAGCCAATCAAAAGGGAGCCACAGAAGCCTGAAAATGAAAGAATTTAAATAATGAGTAACCAACATTGATTTACTTACTTTAGAAACAAAGCAAAACATAAATTTAAGTTTGTACACAAATGGAGTCAGAAATCAAGTTAGGTAAACAACTCAAAGCTGGCAGCAGGCACCTTAGGAGGTACAATGTCCACATCGGTTGCAACTGTGCCTGCACTACAGTGCACACAGGTCATTTCCAAGCAAACTGAGGTCAGTGATGGTGGATTACTCATTTTTCTCTTGCTGTTTCCCCAGATATACCACAATACCTAACACGAGGTGATTAATACTCCTCTATAACTGCTGTTTTTCAGTGGCAGAGTGAAACGCCCTAAAGGACAGATTCAACACACCAGACACATGAGCAGTTGAAATTAAGTTCATGCTTTGACCTAAGAAACTTGTTTGGAAATTTCAACTAGGGAATAATTTATTCCTGGTCCTCAGTATCTGAAGAGATGGTAAATAGATTTACTTGCCTGAATTGCAAAGTGCTGTGCTTATCTCATGTGGAAGAGGAAGTAAAGCAAGTTTTCTAATAAAATTTGAATAAGCAATATAGCTCATAATTTTATATATAACAAATTGCACTAAAGATTCCTGGTAAAATTTTAACTCTCTTATTTCTTAATTTGAATTTATTAATAAATGAGGAGAACAATTCTCTCACACCAGTCAAAAAAATGACTTTTGTATAAGGCACACTTGAAATTCTACCATCCAGTACATTTTCAGAAAAAATTAGCACTTAATGGAATGCTTTGCAAGCCATCTTTGATAGCATGAGGAATTTGTCATATACTTTACCTTGTGTCTTTTTTTCTTTTACCTATTTGTGTATGAGTAATTACTATTGGTACTTACTTTTTAAAAGGATTGCATATTTTACATGTAAAAAGACTACATCAATCCATCAATTTATAATTGACAGGTTTAGAATATCACAGTTAAAATATAAAAAATAAAGTGATTATATTTATCTGCTGAATCTTCTTACAAATAAAAGAACAATAAATCTTATTTTGCTGTTTAATGTATGAGCTGGAAAATGCTTCATGTGTCTTAAATAAAATGGTACCTCAAATTCAAGTTATAATCGCTAACAAGAGTCTTTTCCCAGATTCAGTGGCAAGATACACTCTCATTTTTATATTCTGCATTTTCTGATTCAAGTTGTTAGGCAATTCTAAAAGAGAAACAAAATAGAATAATGTTACAAAATGAAACAAAAAGAAATTGAGAAAGATAATTGAGCAGCCTACTCTTCAGCAACCAGATTTTTTATAAGTAAAAAATGCACTAAAAGTACTGTCTAGTTATTTAAACCAGGTTAAGATCTGGGTGTATCCCCTATGTGTGTGTCATAGAGGAAAAAAATTACTTTTAGGAGAGCAGGGTGGTTACATTTGCAAGATTTATTGTTTAACTTCAGAAAGACTCTCAGTTACTTTGTATAAAATGTATACATGGCATGCTATGCTTCTTATGAGAATTTGTTCCAAGTCTGTGTACAATTAACGGCTTGCCTAAATACTTTTTCAATAAAACTATTCGTGCAGAATTTCAAGTAGGCATTTTCAATACAAAGATGAATATATCTTTGTGAAGATACCACTTATCTACCACAGCATCCAAAGCATAATAAGACTCTGATACTCTGCAGATTTAGAACCGTCTTGAAAACAAAGCCTCAAATACTGTCCTATCAGCACCAAAGAAATAAATTCATCACAGCATGTAAAGATTTAAATTTACAAACTTACCAGCAATGAAATTAAAGTGTATTTCACAAGTTTTTTTAATACCAGATCATCAGTTAGAGAATTTACTTACCAATCCAGAAATTGAGGTATATAAACCTGAGGAGTTTTGCCTTTTAATTAGACACACTAAATGCAAAGAATCATTGGACAGTAATTGAGAGCCATGTTATTTTGTTCTCTATAAAGACAACTTCTAGAATTTATTTTTATAACAATAGAGCAGAGAATTTCAGATGTTTACTTGATTTAACTTATGATTTTTAATTTGATAAAATTATTAAAATATGAAAAGAAAAACTTGCTTTTTCAGTATAGAAGCAAGTAAAAAGTTCTTTATTTACATTGCCTGACAGAAATAACATGAAATATAAAAGTAGATAGTGCCCTAGTCAGGGCTCAGTTAGTTGGAGCATTGTCCCTTACACCAAAAGGTTTCAGTTGAATTCCTGGTCAGGGCACAAACCCTAAGTTGAGGATTTGATCACCTGTCAGGCATGTAAAGAAGCAAGCAATCTCTCTCTCTCTCTCTCTCTCTCTCTCTCTCTCTCTCTCTCTCTCTCTCTCTCTCTCTCTCGTGTGTGTGTGTGTGTGTGTGTGTGTGTGTGTGTGTGTCAGTCAATTAGAATATTCTTGGATGAAGATTAAGGAAAAATGTAGCCAGTTTGGCTCAGTAGATAGTCAGTCTATGGACTGAAGAGTCCCAGGTTCAATTCAGGTCAAGAGCACATGCCCGGGTTGCAAGCTCAATCACCAGTAGGGGGCAATGCAGAAGGCAGCCAGTCAATGATTCTCTCTCATCATTGATGTTTCTATCTCTCCCTCTCCCTTCTTCTCTGAAATCAATAAAAATATATTTTTAAAAATGTAGCTAACTAGACAATGGAATTGATGATTTACTGCTGAATCTTTTACAAAACAATATATAATCCTTGAAACCAAATTAACATTTTATATGGTATGCTTCAGGAATAAGAGGAGAATGCCATTTGGAGACCAATGCTCCTTTCCCCTGACAGTTATTTTCTCTGAGGAAGTTCAGTAGTTAAATATCTGGCTCTCAAATTATAAAAGCCAAAATGTTGATGTTAAATGGTAAGTTATCATCTGTGAATTGTAATGTCTGAACCCTTTAAATTACAAGTACACATAGAAAGAAAATTCTTAACAGGGATTCATAGGTAGAACCACAAAATTTTGTCAAAATCTGTATACAAGCTGTTTTTGTTTGTTTAAGGGTTATAGATTCAATATATGCTCAAATATATTTGTGACCATTAATAAATCTCAATTAATAACCATATAATATTTTATTAATTCCATTATCAGTTTTGCACTGGAGCTGACTTTTATTGGCCTGTACCTACTTGTGTCAGCTGATTATTAAATTTTTAGAAATTTGTGAGCTGGTTGTTGAGCTGCTGGTAACTTGAAATTGGCCATAATATTCATACCTTAGAAATGAGCAAGCTCCACATACCAGAGCTTGTCCCCTTTCTCCACTTGCCTCCCTAGTCAGTTTTCTAGCACACTACTTATTTTCAGAAGAAAAAAAAAAGATGTCTAAGAGGAATAAAAGTAAATTATATACTTTTTATTTCACTTAAGCTTACTGTGTTCTAATATCTTTGTGTGTGTGTGTGTGTGTGTGTGTGTGTGTGTGTGTTCTAATATCTAATTGAATACATTAACTTAAGATGCTACCAATAACAACACATTTTTTAAATTATTTCCCCTGGGTGAGAGAATAAAAATATTGCCCCAATGGTTACATAGAATGATAAAGGAATGTCAGTCAACTTCC